>QLOM01003133.1:0-11283 GCA_003313785.1 Termitomyces sp. MG148 | reverse complement strand
GATGACGCCCAAAAGTCACTAAGCACTGTCCTGGTAGATGGTAAACTTAGCGCCTCACAAATGAGTAGCATCGGGCGGTCGCTAGTGTTTGAGAGAGTCCTAGGCAGGGTCCCAGAAGCCTAGTCTTTTTAGTGGGATTTGAACTTAGAGAAATAAACTGGTTGCTTAGTGATCTAAGCCAAAAGCCTGCAAGGCGCTAGGGTGCTAGAAGTCGGTAAGGACTCTAGTGACGTAAATGTTGGCAACAATGTGCCCGTATGGCACCATAAGGCAAAGGTTGGTAAACAAAGTTGGCGTGGTGAAGTTGGCAAGACTGTATTACTTAGCGACTCTGAGGACTTAGAATTTCATACAATTCAATGATGGCTAAGACAAAATATGTACAGTATTTATAGGCACTAAATTGCCATGGTAATTAAACTAAAAAGTTGCTAATTAATCAATCAAGAAAAAAATGGAGACAAGTATGATGGAACGTGAAAGTTGCTAAGCGACGGCGTCTGTCAAGTTGGCAAGCGTTAACTCAACATCCTAGCAGTGAAAGAGGCCAAATGCATGGGAACTGTCACTGAGGCCTGAAACCAGCAAGGGGGCCTGTCTCGTGTAAGTTGCTAGGTGCCGGATAAGCTATAAGCATTGCTAATATCTGAAACCATCAAGGGGCCTGTCGCTAAGTGTTGCTAAAGTGATCTGACGTTGGATCTTTGAGAAGCACTGGGTTTTGATAGGCATCACTAAAGGCTTTGGCATCAGTTATCACTGATTGGGGACCTGAAAGGGGGCTGGGCTGAAGTCAGGTGGGCCAAGTCAGGTGGTTGCTAAAGTCCCATGGTCACCAAAGTCCTGTGATTGCCATGTGACCAGTAAATCAACATCTGACTGCCAAGTCAGGTGGTCACTAAGTCCCATGATCCCATGTGTTGCGTCTTGTAGCCTGAGTTTGATCCCTGCTAGCTGCAAAATATAAGTCACTAAAATAGCGCTGGTGCACTGAGCTCAGCAAGAGGCTTATCAATGGAGTGTGCAAATTGAATTATTGCACAGATCTTCTGTACAGTGGTCCAACCGGACCAATGCGACTGGGTAGATAAGATTTCTCTGACCAAGTTTGCAATCAACATGAGTGTGTCAGAGACAACTAAATATGCACCATTCGAGCTCAATGGAGGCTACATGCCCTCCATGTTACAGGAGCTCAGAGGGGACAATGTTGTTCACAAGGGAGTGAAAGACTTTGCACAAAAAGCGTTGGAGAATCTGGCCAACGTGCACAATGCAATTATTGCAGCACGTGTTGTTCAGGCATGACATGTGAATGATTGACGGAGTGAAGAGCCTGAACTAACGCCTGGCACATTAGTATATCTGTTGACTGAGAATCTTAACCTTCCAAAAGGGAGGGCAAGGAAGCTATGTCCAAAGTATATTGGACCATATAAGATCTTGGTCGCAGAACCAAGTACATTGAACTATGTACTAGAGCTGCCTGCAGCTCTACTAGCTAGGCATATAGTATCTAAGTTTCATGTATTGTTACTCAGACAATACAATGCAAACAATAATACTATGTTTCCTAATCAGGTGACACCCAAAACTTATGACTTTGGAGCCATCAACAAACAAGAATGGTTTGTTGAAGAAATCCTGGGCCATCAATGGAACAATGGAACGCACCTCAAATTCAAGGTACAATGGAGTGCTGGTGATACAATGTGGGAGCCATATCAGACCTGTTCAAAGCTAGCAGCTTTGGATCAGTACTTAGAGCTGCAAGGCATCAAACACCCAAGTCAGCTTGCTAAGCGCTGACAAAAGCGTTTCTCCATCTTAATCTTATTGTGGACCCGCGAGCACTAATATTTACAAACTCTGTAGATTTTCTGATCCAGTTGCTCACATGGAGTTCAACTTTCCTTGTTGAACTCCAGGTGAGCGTCAATACTATTATCTGTCCCTACGTTACTCAATACATACAAACTTTCCTTGTTGAACTCCAGTTCCATGTGATCTAAGTCAAGACTTCATCACCGCTTGCCTGCGCTGACCGCGACCTTCCTCGCGCACATCCGAGACGTCCATTCATCAGGTTATGGGCCCCGCTAACGGTCTACTCAACGCTGCATCGTCCAGCCCTGGAGATGCATTCAAATTTCCAAAACTCAATGGTGAAAACTACGCACTGTGGGCCGAGCATATGAAGGCCACCCTGCAGTCTTGCTACCTCTGGCTGATTGTTACTGGCAACGAGGAACAGCCCTCTAAGCCAGCTAGTACTAAGCCTGAGGGACCAGCTGAGTCTAATTGGAAAACTAAGAAGAAGGAATACCTTGAGTGGACGTTGCGGGATCAGGCAGCGCAGGGTCTGATGAAATCTGCAGCTGAGAGCTCCTAGTGGCCCCACGTGGCCGACAAAACGACTGCAAAAGCAATGTGGGATAGTTGGAAGACGCTGCATGTTATGAACCAGCAAAAAATCAACGTCCACTACTACTTCGAGGAACTCTACACTCGGAAGTACACCGATGGGACCAACATGGCCGACCACATCGCCGTGATGCTCAACATCAAAAACAAGATCACGGCGGCTGGCGAGGAACTTCCTGACATCCACGTTGCCCGCGCGCTCGTGCTCTCATTGCCACGCACATCGTCATGAGATCTCATCAAGATCCAACTCTTTGGAATGGAAACGCTCACCTCCGAGGATGTGTCGACTTGACTCCAGGCTGAATACAACCGTCGATTCCGCAAGAAAGAGAGCAAGACTGCTCTGCTTGCCTCAAAGAAGTCCGATGGCAAGAAGAAAGGCCGAAAGCCTACAGCCGACGACAAATGCCGCTACTGCCAGGGACTTGGCCATTGGATCAACAAGTGCCCAAAGCGAATTGAGGATGAGAAAAAGAAGAAAGCCAGCAAAGGTTTGGGAGCCGCCAACCTCGCTGTCACTGATCTCCAAGAGCTTCATCGTGAACCTGGGCAGATATACATGGCCGGAAGATTCGATCATACTGGTGATGTGCTCCTTGACTCTGGTGCGACATCACACATGTTTTTCGATCCATTGTTCTTTGTTACATACATGCCGGTCACTGCCAGTTCAGACAACGACTGGATTTCAGTGGGAGACGCTCGCAACATACCTGTTGCAGGGCATGGGACCGTAAAGTTTCAAACATGGTCACCGAATGGTCCCAAGACAGTCACTTTGGCCAATGTCCTCCATGTTTTTAAAATCGCCGCCAACCTTGTCAGTTTTGGAACTTTGCAACGTCAGGGCGCGACTTACAAGAGTTACACGGAGGGGTCCGAAATTGGACTGGTCATGTTGAAGAATGGGGCAGAGTTATTCCGTGCGTCGCTATTGGGTAGCACTGGTACCTTGTATCATATCGCCTGCGTTGCAATTCAAACTGAGTCTGCTTATGTCGCAAGTGGGAGTCTCCATCTGTGGCACCGCCACCTCGGACACTTGAATCACAATGCAATCAGGGATATGCGATGGAAGAACATGGTAACGGGCCTTACCATTACATCCCCCACCACCTACAACCATGTTTGCGAGGGCTGCGCCCTCGGCAAGTCACATCGTCAACCTCTCCCCCACACAAGCACCACCACCTATGACAAGATGGGCCTCGTCGTAGCCGATCTCACTGGTCCAATGTCTGTTGAGACATGGACAGGGATGCGGTATGCCCTGGTCATCGTCGAAGTCAGTTCTTGGTTCACGGTTGGTCAGCTGCTGAAACTAAAGAGTGAGGCGGGTGCTGCGCTGCGGGACATTATCACGATGTTGGAAAGACAGTCAGGGCTGAAGCTGAAGCGGATACGTTCAGACGTTGGAACTGAATTCTTGAAGGAGCTACTTACCAACTTTTGCTGCCGCAATGGAGTCCTTCACAAGACAATGGTTCCATACACACCAGAGCAGAATGGGATAGCTGAAAGAGCCATCGCTGTACTCTTCGAAATGGTACGCTGCATGCTGCACTCAGCTGGAATGGACCTGCGCTACTGGGGCAAGGCATTCATGTATGCAGTGCACATTCGAAGTTGCTCACCTACTCTTGCCCTAAACGGTATTGTACCGCAAGAAGCCTGGACCGGCCAAAAACCCAACATCTCACACCTACGGATATTTGGGTCAATCGCGTATGCCAACATCCCTAAGAAACTCCGCGGAGGAAAACTAGAAGTCACATCGGTCAAATGCCGTATGATCGGCTGGTGGACTGACAAGACAAAAGGCTATAGACTCGAAGATGTTGAAACTGGAAAGCTCATCACAGCAAGAGATGTATGCTTTGTGGAGGATGACAGCCCCGGGGATCTTGCAGAATTCGAGACACGTGGGAATGCACCATCCACAGAAGAACTAGCGGCGTTGGTCCCAGAAGACCTCACCAATGTCACTCCTGCCCCCACTGATCCTGCACCAAGATCTGCTGAAACGCCAGCTCCAGAAGCACACCCCATAGCCCCCGAGCCCATGCCAACGTCCACCCTCAAGGTCCCAAAAGTTTCCAAACCTGGTCTACCTCCGAGAGACCACCCCACGCATGCTCGCTGCCAAGTCGAACGCTACGGCGTCGTACCTACAGGCGACGAATCCTCTGAAGAAGAACATGAAGGTCAACACCAGGCCTACATTGTCTTCAAAGAAAATGAACCAAAAACTTACCGTGAAGCCATGTCCTTCACCTGCTCGAAGCAGTGGGAGGAGGCAATCGCAACCGAGTACAAGACCTTGCAAAAGACCGGCACTTTTGAGTGGGTCTCGATGCTCCCTGAAGGACGAAAAGCTGTTGGCAGCCGCATCGTGTTCCATGTGAAGCGCAATGGCAATGGAAAGGTCACCAAGTACAAGGCTCAGATCATCGCAAAAGGCTTCTTGCAAGTCTATGGCCAAGACTTCACGGAAACGTTCTCCTCGGTCGCCAAGTTTACCACCCTATGGACCCTACTATCCATCGTCGCCTGTAAGGACTGGGAGCTACATCAAGTTGATGTTGTCGCAGCTTACCTTTGTGGAGACCTCAACAAAGAAATATACATGACAATACCTGAGGGAGTAACTATCGAGGGGAGGACTGGTGGCTACCTGAGACTGAAGAAGCCGCTCTATGGACTAAAACAAGTGGGACGGCAGTGGAAGACCAAACTTGATGAGGTAATGTCAAAAGCTGGCTTTGAGAAAAGCCAGGCAGACAACTGCCTTTACATCCTGAGGAAGGATGGTGGAATTGTGATGTTAGTCTTGGTATATGT
Source organism: Termitomyces sp. MG148 (assembly GCA_003313785.1). NCBI lineage: Eukaryota > Fungi > Basidiomycota > Agaricomycetes > Agaricales > Lyophyllaceae > Termitomyces > Termitomyces sp. MG148. The sequence continues at coordinate 6,015 of QLOM01003133.1, read as the reverse complement.
TGATGATATGGCACTCACCGCAAGGAGCCTCGTGATCCTGCAGAAGTTCAAAGCTGAACTGTCTGCCGAATTCGAAATCTCAGACCTGGGCGAGCTAAAATATATTCTTGGCATACAAGTGAAGCGGGACAGGCAAGCACGCACCATTTCCCTAAACCAGTCCGCTTATGTCTATCAAATACTCGCGCGCTTTGGCATGTCCGAATGTGCACCTGTATCTACACCCTCTGCCACCAAGCAAGTCCTATCAACCTCACAGTCACTGAAAAACAAAAACAAACGTTCGGAATACATAAAATTTGCGAACGGTTTGAAGTACCTTGAAATCGTTGGCGCGTTGCTGTACGCCACTCAGACGCGACCCGACATCCAATATTCTGTTGGAATCATTGCACAATATGGCGGCAACCCTGGGAAGACTCACCTCAAAGCCGCAAAACGCATCCTACAATACTTGAAATGCACTGCCAATTTTGCGCTAGTGTTTGGAAGGAGTGGGAGAAAGGAAATTGACCTCGTCGGCTGGACGGACTCCAACTGGGCACAAGACATTGACTTGCGTCGTTCCATTGGCGGATTCGTGTTCGACGTGGCAGGAGGATCTGTGTCGTGGTCAGCCAAGAAGCAACCTACAGTCGCGCTGTCAACGGTTGAAGCTGAGTACATGGCGGCATCAAGCGCCACCAAAGAAGCAATTTGGCTCCGAGTTCTTCTTGAAGACCTCGGATACCCTCAACCACACGCAACCATTATCCACGCGGACAATCAAGGCTGCATAGCGTTAGCACGAAATCCGGTTGCGTACTCACAAGCCAAGCATATCGACATCCGACACCACTTCTTACGCAAGCGCGTCAAAAAGAAAGAAATCGATTTTCATTATTGCTCTACGAAAGACATGCTCGCCAATATATTCACCAAGGCCCTACTGCGTGAAGTTTTCGAGAAGTTTTGCGATGCATTAGGGGTCAAGATAGGATAAAGATCTCGTCAAGTGGGAGTGATGAAAGCGTTTCTCCATCTTAATCTTATCGTGGACCCACGAGCACTAATATTTACAAACTCTGTAGATTTTCTGATCCAGTCACTCACATGGAGTTCAACTTTCCTTGTTGAACTCCAGGTGAGCGTCAATACTATTATCTGTCCCTACGTTACTCAATACATACAAACTTTCCTTGTTGAACTCCAGTTCCGTGTGATCTAAGTCAAGACTTCATCACCGCTTGCCTGCGCTGACCACGACCTTCCTCATGCACATCCGAGACGTCCGTTCGTCAAGCGCTCACATGCTTAGACTGAGTAAGCCAGATTTGATTGCAATCAAATCTATTATCTTATCACATTGCAATAAGATGAAAATCAGATATCTTGATCCATATGAATAAGATGGATAAGATGCGCCATTTGATCAGATAGTACAGATCAAGCAAGGCAGATCTTTTGATTGGATCAGGTTATGTAACCTGATGAGTAAGAATTTTTCTTTTCTCTCACCAGCAACTACAACGTCCTCTAAAAAAATGTTGTACCTGTTTCAAGGTACAATGCTGCAACTGCAGCCTCAAAACCCGCAGGGTTCTGGAGGAGGGGGGAACTGCCCCCACAACAACAGTCACAATCAACATCAATGATGATGCCGAGTGTGGCATTGTACCTGATAATGTCCCAGTTTGGGCAGCCTCCCAACCATTTTGAACAGCAGCAATTCTATCCTCAATTCATGCCAATGTCATATTTCCCAGGACCAACTAGTCCTGGACAGCAGCTGCAGGTAATGTGGGGTATGCCAATGCTGTTCCTGACAGCGCAAACCCAGAGTGCAAGTATGATCTCTTTGGATGATCAGGCACTGACCATAAGTAGCACCAATAGAAGTCAACAAGGAATCATCACACACTGTCAGGGGACCGGTCTCTGGACCGTGTCCAACTCTACTCCGAGCTTAGTCCAACGATATGCCTATTCCTAGCAGATCCAACCGGCCGCTCGGCCCACCCTTTCCCCTTCTGTCTCTTAGTAGTCAGCCTTGATGAGTCATATGCATGAACCTTACTCAGCATTGATTATTGTTAGTCATACTCCTTTACATACCAGGGCCCGATTAGTAAACAGTATTAGTAATAGCACAGCCACCAATGTAGTATATATAGGCAGCCTGTAGATAGAATATCCCCAGGCTGAACAATAGCAGTGTTCTTCTGGCCTACACACCAAACCTACTGTAAGCTCTCTAGCGACGTCCGATCGCTCGGTTAGCCTTGCTGGTCCCTTGCTTGACTCTTGCCTGCCTCTATGCCTGCTCGACTCCCGCTTGTCACCAGTGCTCGCTGGCTCTGTGGAAGGAGTTCTGCAGACGTTAAGCATTCCTCTTACACACACAGTCCAATCCAGAATTGAGATAGCCAAACCTTGATGCCAACAAGAATGCACACCACCTCTCAGAGAGGCCTATAGGAGAGAGCGGAGGCAATTGCCTCCAAGAAGTCACCTGGCATGCAGAGGAGCGCTGTGCAAGTTTATAGGGTGTAGGCAGGATGAGCCCACGTTGCGAGGCCTGGTGCAAGGTCAACCCCGGCCTTGAATGCCCCCTCATCAGCAGTCCCCCTCCCCAAAGCGCACGCCATCTCCGTGGTGCACAACCTACAGTGAGAAGGAAAAGGAAAAGGAGGTGGGAATACCTCCAGAGGTCTTGGACCCACAGACAGAGCATGTGTGGCGACAATTGGTGTCCGCTGGCCAGAGAGTGCCGCCGGAATCAACATTTTTGAAAGACTCCATGGCCCAGGTTGTCATCACTGGGCTGCTTAACGAGATTGTTATGCTCCAGCAGCATAACGACAACACAATTAAAACATTCATGAATGTCCTGAAGAGGCAGCCGGCGTCTCCCAAGGAGCGGGCTGAGGCAAAATGCCTCAGAGCACACAGTGCAGTCTTGGAGGAAGAGCAGACCAGTGTGGCAGCACCAGAGGTGCAGACGGCACCTCTACATACCAGAGAGGCCAAAGAACTTACTCTGACCACGTCCAAGCTGTACAACAAGCTTGTGGATGTTGACGCCAGCTTACAAGGATTGTTCTTGTCAGCACATGCGCCCGCCCTGACTGCAGGGCCCACAAAGCAACAGGACAAGTTGGTGCTGTTGACGGTCAAATTTGAGGCTGGAGTACTCCGGGGAGCAGATGGCTCCCATATGCAATTTGTACTAGTGGTGCAGTTTGAGGCACCACTGAAGCTATACTTGTCTGCAGCTCCTTAGCAGGACACAAGGAACAACAACAAGGTGGAGGGACAATTGCCTACCATGGCTATGCTCAGGCTAGAAGAGCTGAGCAATGAAAGTGACTATGCAGTAGAGCGCCTAGCAGACACACCATTGGAAGAAGAAACCCCAGCTAACCGCCGACAGCGGTTAGCTAAGAATAAGAAGATTGAAGCCTGCGCCAAGCATGAGGAGGCATGGCAATCAAAAGCAAACAGGGACCAGGTGGAGCAGGCCACGGAGAGAATTCTAGATGGCCTGGGAGTATTTGTTGATGGCATGGCCATCAAAAGATCAAACTGGTTCTTTGGCGGTGCACTAGACTGCCACTTTTATTATTCTTGGTTGACAAACACCATCTTTGTGAGTAACAAGGCTATCACCGCAAAGATGCATGAGGAGGAGCGCGGAGAGTGGTATTACCATACCTCAATTGAGATTGAACAAGTGGTGCTGCGGGGGTTCCCCATGAATCCCCAACAGTTGCAGAAGCTCTATGAGCTTTTGCAAAACAAGTTCAAATTGGTGGCTATACGCACCAAAACTTATTATCTGATGCGTGAGTTTCAGCACATCAGCATCAACTGCTACTCCACCCTGCGGGATAGAACAATGGCTCTGGTTTGTACACCAGAGTATGAACACATCACTCCCTCCCTTGACCTCTCATTGTGTCACATGAATCTCATGGTCATGCCAACCCCAGAAGAGTATTTGCGCTGGAAGAATTGAGCTGAGAGGCCGTTCTTCACCCTGACTGGATTCAACTCCAAAGGTGTGTGATTCACCTTTGACTTGAACAAACTCATGCAGAATATACTTTATTTCTGCTGTCCCGGCATGCAGAATTCCATGCTTGGTATTGCAGTTGACTTTGCATACCGACTGCACTGGCAAACATTGCTGGGGCACACACTAACTTAGGCATTGTCTCCTTCCAAACGAGTGCAAAGACGATTTGCAAGGCTACTCGCCTTGATACTTGCCTGTTCTGGACTGTACTGGGAGGCTATTGTGGACTACAATGCCGCACATGCCTTCACACCCTTCACTCCCATGAGCTGGACCAATGTCCAGCTCAGATCTCCTCACTTTGATGCCGCCACTGCAGTCAATCTGACAGATGCAAACATGCTGCGCACTATGCTGGCAAATGGCATCCCTCCCAAATGAGTGGATCACGCTTATACTTTTGACATGGTCTACTTAGAAACTCACTTTTTTGAGGCAAACACCTCAATTGACCACTACCGTGAGATTGACAATGAGAGACACTGTTGTCTTGACTTATACAGCAAGCCCCCTGCTATACAACAGTGGGATGATTGGCAAGTACCGACTGAGGATGACATGATCCGGCTTCACGTGCTATTGGTATGTGAGCACGCACAAGGACAAGTCCACCTCAAGCGCAGACTCTACTATCCAATTGGGATGAATCCCAATTGTTGCAATTTATGGCAGCGCCGGTCTAGACATGGACCATACCCACCATTTCCGGTGCACCTGGACACCGCGGTTCAGGCTCCAGTTGCTTCAACATTGTTTGCTCCTGTTGCCTCGACATTGTCGGCTAACACCAACATGGACATGAGAATTGACTTGCCCAGCGAGTTGGTGTGCCTGCTGTCTGCATAAATTTCATGAGTAGGGATTTTGAGCCGTGGAGGCCTTATTTGCCTCCACATTCATGGATTATCTACATTTGTTTTTATTATCTTACTTTATTTTATTTTACCTACACATCCACCACTGCACCTCCAACGTATAGACTGCATAGCAGTCTAAAAGGGGGGCATGTAACAGACTACCAGCTGTAAAGTGTTGCTTTACAGCTTCTCCAAATAAATATAATAATTATTATATTAAATAATAATGATATTCTATTAAATAATAATTGTATTCCATTAAATAATAATAAAACCAAATTAAATAAATACGTATTATAATTTGTATGGCTGCCTTAGGTAAGGCAGCCAATTTTACTGTTACACTACGTAGTACTGCAATTGTATATCAATCTGGTTCTCTTGTGTGATAGTAAAGCTATTACTATTCTTTGACATCGTTTCATAGTTGTAACGAAGGTATTTAGGTCCGATATCTCTTTCTGCTTCAATCCTTACTAGTTTGTGGGCATTCTTGCTTAGGGTGAGTCCCGTTACACTTCCTGCAGCAATGCTTCCAGTAGCAGGCTGAGGCATTGAAGGGACAGCCCTTGGACGAGTTAAACCGCTTACATGTGGTTTGCTTGGCTTTGACCTCACGTGGTGGTTCTGGCCCATGGCTGGGGTTTGTTTGTCGACAGAAGCTCCAAGTGACCTAATGCATTAATCATGACATTGTCATTTTGTATGTACTAACTTGTATCACTAATCAAATTGTCATATCTAAAACATATTACTAACCTATGTCTTACATTTAGAATAGGAGTATATAGTGGCTGCTTTACCCTGGAGTTTGTCAGGGGACTCCTCATTTCTCCCTTCTTTCACTCTTTATTCCTTCATTCTTCCTCTTTATTTCTGCTGTCACTCTTTTACTTTACTGCTTCTATTTTTTCAACACTATCTATTAGTACTATTCTCAGCCCTTGAAGTGCTCTGATTCTTTAGTTATCATTCAAACAAGTGTAGCCAACGCTTTCAGAAGCTTAGTCATCTCAAGGCTAGCCTCCAAATTCCTAAGCAAGTCACATGAGACATGTGCATGACCTCTGGCAATGGCAATTTCCGAGTTTTTGATTATTT
>QLOM01003124.1:0-10667 GCA_003313785.1 Termitomyces sp. MG148 | reverse complement strand
GCCAACCCCGGGGCACTTCGTCTGATCTCCCCACACCCCCGGCGCACGTCACCCCCTCCCGGCGCCCACCTCCGGTCCTCTCTGAGTCCCAGTGTGTCCGTAGCTGTCCGAGTCCGCTTGGTAAGGCCTTGCCCAGAATTGCTGAGCCCCCGGGTCAGCGGAACCTGACACAGACGGTCCCAGTCCACAGATCGGTCTGGATTGCGCACAACAGCTTTCTTCCTGCCAAGGACAAAATCAGCAGATGGAGAGTCCATGTTATGGGCAGCACAAGGAGACAAGTCAGATCCTGAAAAGGCCTTCGAAAGACACATGAAAGTGAATGATCCACCAGCAAACAGACCGTTACTTAAAGCGGCCAAAAGGCTGGGTTAGAGCCTTGACAGGGACATGGCATACGAATAGGTGTGACTTTGGAATATCTATTGCATGGAGTCCCATTTGAGGCCATGAAGGCCATTGGGCGCTGGTCAAGCAATGCATTTTACGGTTACGGTTATCTATCAAAGCAGGAGCAAATCCTAGCACCGTATCTACAAACCATACCTTCTCTGCATGAGTTTTCCATAAGACTAACTCTGGCATTCAGAAGGTAGTCACCAGGTGGACCATTGTTCTTTCAGAGAACCACAACTAGAAGAGGCAATGGGGTATTGCAGATATTGCGTGCGATGCGTCGTGGACTCCTACCCAGAAGGGGGGAATCGTGGCTGACCTGGCTTTCTTGCAGTACATAGGCCCCATCATGGAGAGGCGGAAAACCTAGTTGAGGTTTTTGCCCAACTTCTTGAAGTCGAAGCAATAAGCTGCGCAGAGTAGGACTCAAGCAGAGCCTTTATTTGTACTTGAAGTGTACATTGGGTACAAACAATATATCATTACTTTTGCCGTGTTCGAGCCACGAAAGCAAAGATTGTTGGTCTGGCAGTTGGGTGGTGATGACGCCCAAAAGTCGCTAAGCACTGTCAAGGGTAAACGGTATCTACCTACTGTGGAAGGTAATGTGTTGGGCGGTTGCTAGTTGTGAGGGAGTCCAGGCAGGGTCCCAGAGACTTAGTTTGTTAAGGAAAATTTAGTAATTGGAAGAAAGGTGCTTAGCGATCTAAGCCATGTCGCCTCCAAGGCGCTAGGGTGCCAATAGTCGGCAAGGACTTGGCGACGTAATGTAGTCGAAGTGTGCTCGTATAGCACCTAGACAGTCGGCAAGACTGGCGAAGAAGCGGCAAGCTTAGCGTAGTCAGTAAAGATAGTAAGTTCCTTGGCGACTTTTGAGGAACTTAGGGTGCGCAAGTTGAGATCTGAACTGTGGGGATGGAATTCAATGCTCCTAAGACAAAATATGTACAGTATTTATAGGCGCTAAGTCGCCGTGTTAATTAAACTATAAGTCGCTAAGTAACAAAATGGGGAATGGATTATGACAAGAAGAATAGAATGTGAAATAGCTAACCCACGGCGTCTATCAATCGGCAAGCGCTAAGTCACCAAGTGAGCACTGAAAGCAGTCAAATAAACAGTGACTATCCTGGGGTCTGAAACAATCAAGGGGGCTGGCGTCGCCAAAGTCGCTAAGCGTCGGTAAAGGTAAGCGTCGCTAACTGCTAGGCACCGGGGCTGAAGAAGTGGCACCCTGCTGATAGCCGTTGGCAAGTCGTTAAACGCTTAATCTTATAAGTCGCCGGCTATCTTTGATTGGTGACCTGTTATCAAGCCCGAGGTCATGTGTGTGGTCCGTGCGTTAACAGTCAGGTGAGCGAGTCCCGTGGTCCAGAAGTCCCGTGCGCTAAACATCCCGTGGTCGCCTAGTCATGTGTCATTTGCGTCGCGCCTGGTTGCCTGAGTGAGCCGCCAAACTGCTATCAACAAAAGTCGCTAATTATAGCTTTGCTGCGCTGAGCCCGGCCCAGGTCTTATCATCTCCTCCCAACTGAAAAATTGACTGTCCTCAGTCAACCTCGATATCATGTGTTGTTACCTGGTCCGTGCGCCTAATCCCTGTCCTTAAAAGGTCTGGCGACTATAATCGTAACTTCATTGAAATCCCCTGTAAGCAGGCGATTTCCCACACTAATGTCCTCCGCCCCCGCCACTACCGATGCCAGCGCCCACGCGCTCACTTTTATTTTTGACGGGTCGCTATTCTTGGTGCGGCACCTTGGCGATGGTGCTGGCGCTTCGCAGGAACTGGTGGTAGGAATGCTGCGGCTGCTGGAGCGGTGGGAGGGTCATAGGTCGTCTGGGGTGGCATGGGAGGATGAGGAGGTGTTGCGGGTGTGGTGTGTTGCCCATGCTGCCGAGCACAAGGGCGCTGCGTGGCTGGCGCCTTTTGAGGCTTTACTGGTATGTGTTGTTAGCGACTTTTCTTCAACTTTTAGCTGACCATTTAGCGACCTCCCCCCTCCGCCGTCCCCTCTCTTGACGATGAGTTGGCCGCCATTCTGGGTGGGGCCCCTTCTTCCTGTCCTGTTGCTAGCACCCCTGTGGCTTCGACTTCGCGGCTGGCGCCCTCTCCCGTGGGTCCCAGCCATCCGGCTGAGTCCACCCGCGCTACGGTTGGTCGGGTGCCACGTCGTGCTCGCCAGGTAGGACATGTGGCCGCTGGCGACAAGAGCCCTTCGCCAGCGGCTCCTATGATGGGCTCCACAAGCTCTTCTCCTCGCAAGGTTCGTGTACTTTCTTTAGTTGCATTGCCGCCAGTTGCTAACCGTAATTCTTCTAGTCCCGCAAGTTGGCAAGGGTAGCGCCCCTATACGAGGTGAGTCCTTCCTTTTGGTACCTAGTTCTTTAGCGACTGATTGACTTTGCAGGCGCCTACTCAAACCACTTTTACCAATGCGGAGTTGAGGGACTTGCTGGCAACCCGGCGCTCGAAGGTTGTGGTGGATACTGGAATGGAGGCAGGTGTAGTGATCGAAGGCGCAAAGGGTAAGAAGACCGTAGCGCCTGGCCAACGCCAGGCATACAAAAATTCCAAGGGCGCGGTAAGTGCTGCTTGTACCTTTAGCGACTGTTCTGACCTGATTGGTCTTAGTGCAATAAGTGCTGGGCCGACAACGACCCCGAAGCCTGCTGGTTCCTGACCGGGGTTCTGCTTTGTTACCGGTGCGACGCCCTCAAGCGGGCATGTACCTACGGTGGCCTCAAGTCTTGGGAACGCGGCAAGGAAGATCCGATTGTCAAGCGTACTTTTGAACGGTCAGTACGGGTTAGGCGGGCGAGGGAGTTTGTTGTGAGGGAGAGAGCGTTGGTGGAGGCTGGCGGTGTCGCTAGCATTTCTGGAGAGAGTCTGGCGCTTCCGACTCGTCAGGGCGAGGAGCCTTTGCCGACCCCTTGGGAAGGAATCTCGCAGCTGACCACTCGCTGGCCTCCACTGAGGGGCAGAACGGCCAAGGGGAAGAGGAAGGGGAAGGCCGTAGCGCGAGAGGGGTCGGTAGAGTCGGTAGGCGGGCGGTCGGTCAGCAAGAGGGCGGGTTCCCCTCTGAGTCCTGCCAGAGAGGCCAAGCGCCTCTTCGTTGGGATGGCCTCAGACGGTAAGTTTTCTGATTTCTCCTGTGATTATTTAGCGACTTCCCATTAGCAGATATGGACTTCGAGCCTCTCCCTGGGCAGTGATCCTCTCCCGTGGCTGGGCCTAGCGGCATTCGGTAAGTAATCATTAACTGCTTATGAAGTTAGCGCCTGATCTGTCTTGGTTAGCCGATCGCCTTCCCTCGCTGGCGACTTGGCGGAAGAGGTTGAGGGAGAGGAGGAGCAAGCAGGAGAGGAGGAGGTAAGACTCCTCTCCAGGCGTTGGGTGTCGCTAACCTTTTGGCGATCCCAGATGGCGACCGCTCGGGAGATGTCTTCTGGCGATGAAGACTTTGAGCAGGAGGAACGTCCCGCCTCTGTCGCTAGGGTGGATCCTCGATGGACGCCCCTTCCCGCCTCTAGAGTGACCGGTGGCGACTTCGAGTGGCTGGGTGAAGAACTCCTTTACCCCGTTACTGGTATGAGGTCGCCAGAGGAGCTGGCGAGGTTCATGGAGCGTGCCGCCGGTATGGAGTCGGTGATGGCGTGGGAGATGCGGGCGGTCGACAACAAGATGGCAGGGTTGAGGATGAGACAATGGACGCTGGGACGCAGCGTCACTATCTTGAGGCGGTACCAGAAGGACTGCGAAGAGGCGTTAGCTTGGCAAGAGCGAAACAATGTTCAAGCTGAAGATCTCTTCCCGCTCCCGCCTTTCTCCTTCCCTGCCGACTGTGACCAGGCCTAGTCGCTAGCGCCTGTAGAATTTTTTGAACGTTTTTTTTTTTTTTTTAGTATTGTCATACATAGCTTGACTTCGGAGAAAAAAAATGTAATATAAAATATTTTTGGGACTTGCAATATTGTGTGAAGTAAGAAATCGGTAGCGAGAAAGTCTGTGTGTATAGTAAGGGAACGTGGACTGGAAGGACTTGTGAAAGAAAAGACTTAGCAAAAGTGGTGGGTTTTTAGCGACTTGAACTCTTAAGGGAACGCTCAGTAGATCATCATGGCAAAAAACCCTTGTGTAAGAGTTGCGCAAGGCGCCAGGCGCCTATAGGGCGCTAGCGCTGCGTCTTGTGGTATGTAAAGAAAGTCTGTGTAGTAATAAAATCTTAAGAACGATAAAGAAAAATGGTAAGTAAAAAAAAGGCTTAGCAAGGGTGTTAGCGACTACAAGTTGTCTTCTTCTGGCTGCGGTAAGTCGTCATCATCTAAAAGGTCGGTTTCTTCAAGTTCCCTGAGTTTGGTAGTATCAATGTCTAGCGCCTCCAGCGGTAAGGGTATTTGTTCGCGCGCTAAGTAGGGAAGGAGGCGGAAGGCGGCAACCGGTCTGTGCAGTACCGACCCATCTAATTCACAAAGCACGTAAGCTCCTCCACGGTTGCGAGCGATAACTACCAATGGTCCTAAGTAGCGTGGGCGCATCTTCTTGTTGTGGGTGGTCTCAATCTTGGAGTTCCTCATGAGCACTAGCAACCCACGACTGAAGTTGTAGTCCTTGATGGTGGCGCTATGATCGATTTCAAACCTGAGGGCAGCTTGGCGCCGGGCGCTAAAGACAGTTTCATGTAAGCGCGCTAAGTCTTCACCGCGTCATTGAAGGTCGATAGCTCTTCTGGCGATCAGGTCGGTAGTGGACAAGATGGAGTTGGGCGCGGGTTGAAGGTACGTTGCCTCCACGATGTCGGCAGGGAGCAAGGGGTGGGTGCCAGTAGCTGCATAGTAAGGTGAGCACCCCATGCGTTTGCGTATAGTTACCCTTTCCGACCAAAAGACTGAATAGGTTGCTTCGCTCCATCTGGACTCGTCGCCATCTACCGCCTTGAAGAGAGCTTGGCGCACGTCAAAGTGAAGTCGCTCCACCAGGCCGTTAGCGCGTTTGTTGTAACCGGAGATGCGAATGTGGTGTATATTGTACTTTTTGGCAAAGTAGGTTAATGCCTTAATGATGGGGGCTCCATTGTCGGTAACTATCTCTCTTAGCGCACCCCAGCGGCAAATAACGTCTTCAAATAACCACTTAGCTATGGCGTCGGTGTTTTCCCTCTGTAACATCCTGAACTCGGGCCAGTGTACAAGCGAGCAGCAACCTTGTATGATATACTTGTAGCGACCTGATTTGGGCATGTGCATGGTGTCGATATAAATCTTGCTGAAGAGAGGCGCTGGCGTAGCAACCATCGGTGGAATGAGTAGTTGGCGCGTCTGTTGAATCTGGCACAAATGACAAGTCTTGACGTACCAAGCGACGTCAGCTCTGACGTGGGGCCACCAGAAGCGTTCTAGCAGGATAGCCCGTGTAGCATAAAGTCCCCTGTGGCCTAAATTGTCATGCATAGCACGTAGGATCTTGAGTTGGTCGCTAGGCTGTACCACTAATTTGTGAGCCCCATCCTTGTTGCATCGCCAAAGTCGATTGTTGCTTGTAAAGAAGTTGGTGGCGTATCGTATGAAGGTGGCGTACTTGTCGTCGCTAAGATGGTCAGGACGCTTAAGGGTGTCCAACCAAACCTTAATGGTGTCTAGGCGGTTGTTGTCTGCTTGGGCTTTAGCGCTCCTGGGTACTGAGTCGTAGGTGAGGTCGGTACTGTTTTCTCGTAGGAGTTTGGGTTCTTCAACGCGTCGGATGGTTGGCGACTGGTCGGTAAGGTTTGCGGTAAAGAATGTGAGAGGTGCCGTGAAAGGAGTCGGCTGGTAGGGAATGATGGGGTGTAAGTAAGCGCTAGCTGGTTGGTCGCTACGGAGCAGCTGAATAGGAAGTTGTATAAGATGCATGAACCCATGCAAGCGGTCGATCCAGTCGTCAAAGGTGTCGTCGTTGCTACGGTCTGGCGTTGGGTCGGTAGGCTGCAACGGGCGTCGGGAAAGTCCATCAGGTCCATGGTAAGTGCCCTTGACATGTACAAGTTCAAAGTGGAACATTAGAATAGCGACGATCCAGCGATTCATGCTGGTGGGGGGCTGTATGTCAGGGTTCTGCAGCATACCTTTGATGTACCTAGCGTCCACCTCCACGATAAGGTTGCGCATGCCAATGAGATACATTCTTAGCGCCTGGAAAGCCTTAAAGAGGCCATAGAGTTCAAGTTTAGCCTGACTATAGCGAGATTCTCTGTCGTTTAGCGTGATGAACCCAAAGCGGTTGTAGCGCCTCTGTTTCCGGTTGTCGCTAAGGCATTGGCAGAGAAAGAAACCAACCGCAATGCAAGAGGTGTCCACCGCCAGGATTACTGGATCTGGCGACTGATAGTCAATAGGTACCAGGGGCTGCGCTTTCTGTAGCGCCTTGACAAGATCTTTTTGTGCGGCAACTTGTTCCGGTCCAAACTCAAATGGGGTGTTAGCGCGTGTGAGTCGGTTAAGATGGTGAGCGCGGTGGGCAAAGTTCTTGATGAAGATGCGCAAGACGCCAACAGTCCCTAAGAAGGCGCGTACCTCCGACAGGTCGTGGCAGGTACCCCAGCGCTCCAGAAGCGCTAAGCGTGACTCGTCGGGAACGCGTCCGTTAGGCGTGCAGACATGTCCAAGAATCTTGAAGCGAGGGGCGCATAAGACAAGCTTGTGGCCAGAGAACGTACCGCCACAATACTTCATGCGCTGGAGAATGCGATTAAGAAGCTGGAAGAAGTCCCATAGCGCTAGGCGAACGTCAGGGTTGTCAGGGTGAGTTGCTGGGAGGCCGTCAATGAGTCGCCAGTCTTTGGGACCCTTAGCGCCAACGTCGTCAATGAAGCTTTGTACGAATTCGGGTATTTCGGGTTGGAGAATAAAGTTGACGTCGTCGTGGAATATAGGGACTGAGTTGGTCCAGCCCATCGGTAAGGTGACTAGGCGCAAGGCGCCAAAGGGAGTTTGAAAGGTTGTAAGGTCGCGTGAGGAAGGGTGGATAAGGCGCTCGTCGTAGCCGACATAGAGGTCTAAGGTAGCGCCACAGATTCTACCGGCAAAGGATTCAGCGACATGGTCAGGAAAGGGAGGGACGCCAGAGTGTTGTATGGTGACCCTATTTAGCGGCTCTAGACTGTGAACAATACGGAGGTTACCATTTTTCTTGAGGACGCAGAACCAGCGCGAGCGGTAAGCGCTATTTGAAGGCTCATAGACGCCAGCCTTGATCTTGCTGCGTATGATCTGGGAAACCTCGGCTTCAAGTCCAGGCGGTATAGGTCGGTTATGTTCAGTCCAGGGTACGTGTGGGATAGTCGGTATGACAACCGGCGGGAAGAAGTCGGTACGGAAGCTACCCCTTTCAGAGTCCTCCCAGGCGAAGGCTTGGTCCTGTTTGGACATAAGGTCGGTAAGCACATCCAATTCTGATGAAGTGAGAAAACCAGTGTCATGGTCGCTAAGGAATTGCTTGCGACGATCCTCGGTGAAGCAACCAGTCGGCTGGAAGGGCGGTGGATTGGGAGTTAAAGTCGGGAGGTCGGCAAGAGGGTCCCCAAGAATACGTCGCTTGATTCTGAAGTCTTCAGATACCGTGCTGGCGACAGGCTTGATTTTAAGCGCTACGGGCTTGTACTTCTTTTTGACCTGAACACCTTTGCGTTTATTAGTGTTAGTGACAGCAAAGGTGGAGGCGGCAGGTAAGGGAGATGATTCCCTAGCAGAGTCGCTAGGGCGAGTAAGTCCAAGAATAGCAGGGTGTAAGGAATTAGGGAGTGTTTCAAGATACGTATCAGGAGAAGTGAAGCGGTCAAACTGGTCAGAAGCAGTAAGGTACAGGTAGGCAAGAGCAGAGTTGGGAAGGGGTTGTATGTTTTTGGGGTTCGTACTGGGATTAAGCGCATCAGCGCTAGTGTCAAGAGGGGGAGAAAGTACTTTGGAATCAAGGTAAGCAGTTGAAACAATATTTACACAACTACTTTGGTGGTCATAATCTAGCGTAAGCGCTACATCTCCGTGATCGTCGCTAATCACCTCCTCGATGGCAGGTGAAAACACCTGGAATGGCCCGGGTGTTGTTCAGTGAAGGCAGGTGCCTTGGTGAGCTTCTCTTTTTGGCGACCTCTGGGGAAAGTCGGTACTGTGCGGCGGATGCCAGAGTTGGGGTTGCTAATCGTGAGGGTGGTTTTGTCGTCGGAAAGGGTCCTGACTATGGAGCGCGCTAAAACGTCAAAGGGGCGGCCAAGTAAGATGTCGTATGCGGGAGAACGTAGGATGTGGATTTGCAAAGATCGCCAATAGTGCACGGCACATTCTTGGCGAGTCCGAGCGACCTGTCCACAGTGCCGTTAGCGCTTTGCATGTTTAAAACAATACCCGGATCATAGATCAGGCCTAGATTGTTGGCGACTTCGGCTGACATAGAAATGATTTGAGATCCGCTATCCACAATAGCTTCAATTTCCTGGCGACTGTCAACTGTGAGCATAATAGAGCGTATAGCTTGTGAGTCCTGAGCGATGGTGAGGATTGCAGGGTCTTCTCCTGGTGCTAGCGACTTGATGTAGGATTCCACGGGGTCCACAGGGTCCACAGAGGTGGCATTAGCGAGTTGTTGTGCGAAGTCGGTGTCATTAAGCGTGGGGTTGGTAGTGATTGAAAATCCAGGTAGTGCGTTGTCAATGTCGCTAACGTCTTGTACCGTTGCCTGAAGAGTGCGCTTGGGGGTTACCGCTGTTTTGACTTGATTCCTTACGTCTGGCGCTATGCTGCAAAGTTCTTCTACCAACAGGGTGATGGGTGTTTTCATGATGCGGCTGAAGATGTGGTTGGATTTTTCTATGTCATATATGGGAGCAGTGGGTCTATATCCTCCTTCCGGTCGCTTGTCAGGGGTGGCAAAGTTCCGTTGGGTGGGCGCAGTATAGCATGCAGGTAAACCCGCGTAAGGGTGTAGAGGCGGCAAGGAAGCACTGTTAGTGTCTGTTGCGGGGTTAGCGGGTTTAGCGACGGAGGCAGGGTTAGTAGGCGGTTGGGTGGCGGATGTAACGGTAGGCGCTGGAGTGACATCGGGGTCGGCAGTGACAGGCGCTAGCGGACGGTATCCTTTGAGGGGCTGTTTAGGTTGCTTAATTTCCACACCGTCAAAGACCTGGTTCTTCAGCATTGCCAATTCCTTTTCTAAGCTTTCAATTCGTGCGTCTTTAGTGAAGTTGCCTGAGTCGCTAAGAGTGTCCAAATGCATAACTTCAAGTACCATCTGTTGTTGCATAGCTTGTTCTGCGTCGAGGTTAGCGTTGCTGGTAAGGGTGCCAGTCGCTAAGTTGCCAGGGTTTCTACAATGCCATTCATCCACGCGTTCTTGGTAGGACTTGAGTTTGGGATAGTTGGGAATGATGGCGCCTGAGGGAAGTACCACTTTACCGTCGGCAGCTCGGCGAATGCGTCCTTGGCAAAGGTAGTTCTCTAACGTGGGACAGCGACCCCTTGTCATAGTGTGGCTGACTTCACCACAGAAATGGCAAAGGTTGTTAACAGGGGCAGGATTACGAGAGGCGGTAAGACTAGTGGTGATCATGGTTTCGATGCGGGTCATGGTGCTAGCGACTGCGGCAGCAATGGCGGTGTCCAAATCTTCCTTCTTCACGTAGCGATCGGCTGGCGGTAGGGTCGGTAAGGGAGCAATGGCGGCGGCAGAGACAGGCAGTACACCAGGGACGGCAGCGGGACAAGGGGCGCTCACGCCAGTGTCCATGCCCTTAAGAATCCACTTACCAGCTTCAAAGACGTCGTCCACATTATAGGGCTCCTCCGGGTGGTGGTTAGGCTGAGTGATTTCCAAGCGCCTAGCAATCCTAGCCCATAGCGACGTGGGGATACCTTGTTGGAATAAGCGACGTTCCTCATTCCCGTAGAGCTTGCCGTTCTGTAAAAGCCACCTGGCGACTCTCTGAAAGTCGCGGTAATAAGTCAAGACGGTGCCAAGGGTGTATATGCCGTTGTCAAAAGTGTCCTGTACTAGTTTCTGAAGTTCGCTGACCGTATAACGTGTAGAGGCTTCAGCGCCAGGATAGAGCCTAATCACGGCGGCCTTCCAGTCCTCGTAAGTTGCTGCTGGTGGGGGGTTGTCGCCAAGAGCAGCCGCAGGGGCGCTAAATTCCCTGAGGCCAGTCCATGTTTCTGCCGTGTCGTATGACACATAACGTGCTGCGTATTCCTTCATTTGGGTGTGGTCGGTAATGCTGCAGTCGCGAAAGAGGTATTCGAGTTCC
>QLOM01003114.1:0-20003 GCA_003313785.1 Termitomyces sp. MG148 | reverse complement strand
CACAACTGTTTTTGCGTTTCACCAATTTCCCGTGTTCCAAGATGATAGAAAACGACACGTAGCTACAACAACACTGAATGTCCAAACGAGTAGGTATGGGCTGATGCAAGGACGGCATGTCCGAGATCTTTCGTGCCTACTTGTGGAAGCTTGCAAAAGACGCATTCAAGCTTGTCGTGTGGAACGGTATGAACGATTGTTTCCAACGATGACACAATGGATATGGCGATCATGAGGTCTACTATGAAGCTCTGCATGGCGCCTAGTGTGCTGATGTCTTTGCCTTCATTGGCGTCGGTACAAGTCACCTAGATTTCTCAGCTTCACTGTCTGTACTCTCGCGTCTGGAAATCTCGATCCTCTCTCAACCGATCTCCAACACGCCACACTGCCTCCACCGCCGCACGTAACGTCTTCACTCACCCACACTCCTCGCACAGAATCCTCGCAATCACCCCAGCACCAAGTCACGCACATGAGCCTCCCAGCTTCCTTCCGCCAGGCCCAGGCTCTCAGCGGCACACCCGCAGCCGGCGTCTGCGTGCAAAAGGATCACACCGCTCTCCCCGCCTGCAACAGCCACCACGCCCTCCTTTGCCTCCGCCTCCGCGCCAAGCGCGAGCTCAGCCTCAACCTCGGCATTTGTGAGTTTCTCGCCCGGCGCGACGATGTCCCCCAGTGAGTTCTGGGGCCGCCCGGGGCACGGGGCGCCGCCTGCGAACCCGCTGATCAACCCTGCGGTCGGCGCGTCTGTGCATGTGCAGCATGTCGGTGGTGCTTCTGGGGCGAATCTGGGTGTAGGTGCAGAGCAGAGGAGGTGCACACCGACACGGAGGACTCGGCGCAGAAGCAGAAAGCAAATGTACGCCCCTGTCCTGGTCGAGCTCGCACACGGCGACGATGCAGGTGCCGTGGTCGACGCAGACGCAGACGCATGTGTCCCTCGCACCCAAGAGTGGGCTGAACGAGGAAAGTGACGGCGAGGGTGCGGCGGGTTCGGACACGAAAGTCAATGCGAATTTGACGAAGGACCGGGTCCTGCAAATGAATTCGTCTTCGTCTCCGGAGCCGGGGGAATGTGTCGCTGGGGCTGGTGATTTGGCTCTTTTTCTTCTTTGACGACGATTTCGAGCTCAGTTGGGAATGGGAATGGTGAACATGGATATAGTGGTTAGGAATCTGAGATCTGGGATTGGGTCGCGGCGGGGCCGTCTTTTGGACAATTTGGTTTATATAGTGACTATCTCTGCCTTTTCCCCCTTGTCTTGTAGCTGTTTTTCTTTTGTTGTTATGTAATAGACAATCTTATATTCTTTTTATGACGATTGAAACCTAGATCTCGGACATGCCGTGCATTGCAACAGCCCATAGCATCATGTTCAACATCTTCCAATCGTTGCCCAGGCAGTGTTAATCATGCGGACGAAGTGAATTGTGTTCATCATGTTGGTTGGACAAAGCTTCAAGTGAGTGGCAAGGATACAGCTGATGACATTCAAAACAAGGAAGAGGACCTTTAACGTTCAGGTTGGTCTGCATCTATGCTGACGTTCTCCATAACAGTTTCAACTTGTTTCAATTTTATCTTTTTGTATGCGTAAAGGTGTTAGAAAACCAATTGTACAAAAAAAAATTGAAAGATTACTTCTCAATTTGATCATGGAGTCCTTGAACATGAAATGGCTGTACACCGTCATAGTGGTGTTATATCTGCTGATCATTTTCATGCGGATAGTTCTCCATTGCAAAAACATAATCATTGACCAATAGAAGCCACTGACTGATCAAAACCAAGTTTATCAAGCGCAAAGCACGTTCTTCACAAAATATGGCGGTATTGAGGGTCTGGTGGGTCTGGTCGATCAAGCCGTAACAAATCTTGCCGCTGATCCAATTCTAGCTCCTGTTTTCGCGTTTGCTGCGCAACAACCTGAACATCGCTTGATTCCTGCTCTAAAAACCAGTCTCGATTTACAATTCTCTAACTTTCTCGGATTTGTTGCTCCTTACCCAGGTCTAACATTACCCGAGGGGTCAGTGTTGTTAGTAAATCTATGCACGAATCGCCAAGTTCGTGTCTGTTCTCGCGAGCACTTTTATTCAGAAAGGGGTTTCCCAATCGGATGTGGACGCGATCGCCCCGAAATTGAAAGCCATGGCTTCTGATGTCATCAAGCCAGTCACATAAAACATCTACGTATCTTTGCTTGGTTTATATATTATTATCCCTGTTTTTCGTCTCGTAAAGGGCCCAACTGAGACGAGGTTGAATGGTATCGATCACATTTGGGGTCTGCTGACCAAAGATTCCAACGTAGCTTCCATGACCAGCGTACAGAACGCATTCATGCTTGACACCATTATCGTCGATTTTCAAAGGAGCATGAAGATAGCCCGACGGGATGCATGCGGTATCAATGATAGGAAAACCGTCGCCTTTGATCCGTCTTATCGCAGTTTTGTCACCCTGCCACTGTCCTTTGTCGTTCCATACGCAGAACGCAGTGATCCAGCCACTAAGGTAAGACGGACCTGACCCACCAGCATTGTAATGGCAAATTTTTTGCCAGAAATCAATGTTGATTTCGCCTTGCGAACTGCTGAGCATCTCTTGCGTGATCTTCTCCAACATATTTGCCCACTCATTGCATTTGTTTCCGTATCCGCGCAGCTTGGCAATTCGAGTGTGGATCTTCTGCCAGTCTTCAGAAGTGCCCTCCAAAGTGACGTTAGGAATACCACACATCAAGGTCAATCCATAAGTGAAATATTGTTTCATGCTTGCCATCAGGACAATGCTCCCTGTGACACGATCGTTTGTGGTGGTGGTCGAAAATGCGGGGAGGATCCAGTCGCAGATCTCGGGATCCGTCACATTGTCTTTGATTCGAGTAAGGAAGGCTTTGGAAAGGATTGTTTCATAATCGGCGGTTTCGAGTGTACCGGGCGCTCCCACTTCGAGATGCTTTTGCCCTTCATGAGCAACAAAATGGTGACGCACATCCTCAGCATTGCCAGTGACGAAAAGACCGAATTGAACAGCAATAGCCAGCCATACATCGTCTGGGCGCAGGATCAGGTTGTGATGTTTGTTGTATGCAGTCAAAACTGCGTCAACGAAACCATTGCCTTTACGAAACTGCACTTGAGCTTGGGAGATGGGATCGGATGCACGAATAGGATGTTCGGAAAGGACGCGACGCTGAATGAAAGGAGTAGAATCCACAGCACCGCCGCTGGTGTATAACTGTTGAGGCTCAACGTCGCTGACTTTGAAAGTTGTCATGATCTGTAAATGCTTGAGGGTGAGACTTTGAGGCAAATGACACGAACGCACACCGACCACCACTTTATGATCTTTGGCTTGTTACTAGGTGATAGAAGCGGCGGATACTGATGATCCTGATACTGAGCGGATTTTAAGATCTGCGCACAGACCTCACAACCAAATTAGGAACCTGATATTTAGTGCTCGCAGCACCACACCTGACCCTTACAACACTGGGAACCTGATATTTAGTGCTCACAGCACTCAGGGGAAACGTTATCAGACACTAGATAGTGACTAATATCATCAGTCCTGTGCCCGTGCCCTTTGTCTGACCAGACATCAAATGGGGTAGGCGAACTCGAGGTCGAAGCAGAAGACCGAGGTGATGGCTCGAATAGGGGATTGTTGGGTGATTGAGTCAGTGATGTCAACAGAGAAATGATACTTGTGCGCGCGTCGGGCGTGCTGCGGATGGATGGTGCAGGTGAGATTGAAGCAGGAGACTTGAGAGAGGCGATAGGAAGTTGGTTGAGCAGCGTAAATTTGTCATGGTTGACTTTGAGAGGCGGTCAGTTGTATTCGTATCTTACCGCAAAGGTAAATGTTAGATATGATATGAAACCGGCTGCGAAACGCACCCGTTGAACATTTGTACTGCGCATTCTGCATCCGATTCGGTGGCAAATGTAACGGTTCCAAATCCACGAGAACGGCCGCCTTGGCCGAGAGTAACATCAGCACGCATGATCTCGACGAAAAAGATCCTTTAGGTCCCGCTATTGGCAGTGAAAAGGAAGCTACAGAAAAATAAGCAAGGCGCACGCGAGAAGAAAAAAAAAGACACATTTCCAACGAACAAGCTCCTCAGAGACAAATTTTCAGAAAAATTATGGTGTAAATCCAACATGCAGAGTACTCCATCGGGAGACGTCTGCGCGTAGAACGGTGCCCGCACGCCGAAAAAGGTCTTTGAGATCCTGCCAGCGCGTATGTGTCGAATAGGGTTAGGGCTGGGGCTGGGGCTGGTGCGGGTGCGGGTGTCCTTTAACGGGGCAGTGCGTCGGTAGAAAGGTTGCAGCGTGAATGGCCTAGGACACGTGACTGTCACGGTCATGTTCGCTATCGTTTGTTTTAAAGGAAGCAACTCTTGTTTGATCGTTGGCCTCAAAACACGCGCTCCAACTGTTCAGAAAAGAGCTAGAATGAGTCTGGGCGTGAGAGCAACTCCAAATCAATGCAAGTTTCGTGTTCGTGCTGATGTGCCCTGGGCCAAGACAAGGGCTTGGAACGTGCCGCGCAGTCCAAATGTTCAGAACGTTCAACGGGTGCGGACTGAGGCAATGCACGAAACTATCGCACCTCTAACATCTTCTGCTTCGACCTGAGCTTCGCCTGCTTCTTTTGCTTCTGCTTCTGCCACGAGGTGTCCATTTTCATCATTATTAGAGGCAAGGTACTTCGAATACAATCGACGAACACTGTCGTCGTTGACATTACTGACGCAATCACCACAACGAACAATCGCACCTCTAAGATCTTCTGCTTCTTGCTCGTGCTCGTGCTTCTGCTTGTGCCACTAGTCCTGCGTGTCGGTGTGCACCTCGCTTCTCCGTCCCGCTCTCCCCAGTCGGCTTTCCTCTCTATCCACACTGAACCGTCCAAAGCCTGAGTTCCCAGTCCCGGTCCCGGTCCCGGTCCTCATGTCCATCCCCAACACCACCCTCCCTCACACTCATAGCTAAATAACACTCTGCACCTCCTCCCTCCCCTCCGCGCCAACCTACTCCAAATATCCCGTCGGCTCCGCTCCTGCATCCACATCCCCAGCCGGATTCAACTGCCCACTGCGTGGTTTATCAGGAGGCTAGCAGACCGTGACTTCAGATGCAGTGGGCAATAAGTTCGCAAAGGCCGAGACCGATGTGCAGCAGGAACACAGCGCAATGGGTCTTGGGTGGCGTGTTGGGGATCGGTGCTCTTGAAGGCCGAGGGAGATGAGGTAAGATCGTGCTGCTGGCGATGGCAGTAAATGTGGAGGGCGCAGGCGGTGAAACCGAAAGATCCTCTTTTGTCGCGAGATGAATTGTACCAGGGCCCGTGAAGACGAATACGTTACGACCCTAGGTGCCGGTGCCGACGCCACTCTAGTCCTCTAGGTTCAACGCCAGGCACGACTCCAGCAGCTCTCCTTCTCTGAATTTTCCCTACGGCGTTGGGACCGATTGACAAATCCTGTTTATACACTGTCGAGAGAAATGGGCTCAAAATACCCCTCATACGGATCCAGGTACTGTTCAGATAGTCTTGAGTGTGCTTCCAGTAGTAAACAGGACATTTTTGTATTTAGGCCCCCTTGGGAACTCCCATTTTCACACAAATGGATACTTTTCACGTGGTGTAAGAGAGGTCCATGCGTGAGAGACCCTCTGTCACAAAGTCAATAGAAGTGAGAAAGTGCATTCTTTCCTTCCCCAAGTCCTTTGTTCAAGTTCAATCATTGACGCACTCATGCAGAATATTGGCACAGACCAGAAACAACGCGGTTTGAGGATGTTATCTTTGGGTATGTGGTTTTGATCGGGAACGACGATTACTGAGGATGGATTATTCAGATGACGGTGGTGTACGTGGCCTGTCTGAACTTCTCATCCTCAAAGAAATTATGTTTCGCCTTATGCGCTCGAAAAACTTGGATTCTCTTCCTAAGCCTTGTGATTATTTTGACATAATTGGTGGAGCTGGGACAGGAGAGTATGTGGCAAACCATGACCATAGAGTTGACTATTTGATAATGGTATATCAGAGTCATTGCATTGATGCTTGGTCGACTCCGTATGTCTATTGATTTGGCTATTGAGAAATATGTCTCGTTCAGCAAGGAGGTTTTCTCTGATGTCAAGAAATGGAACCTTCGGACTGAGAAGTTCATGGCAACTGCCTTTGAGTCGAGTATGAGAGACATCTTACAATCTGCTGGATTTCCAGAAGATGTCATGATGCAAGAGGATGCTGCTATCTGCAAAAGGTATCTAGGTGTTTTGTCATTTCTGTTACTCAACTAATTATTGTATTCACCACAAAAGTTTTGTGGTGGCTCTTCCTTCTGCTCATATGACACCTCGGATTTTTAGGACATATAAAGTAATGGCCAATCCAGGGTATGATTGTACAGTGGTTGAAGCTGCTCGTGCTACCACTGCTACTCCTGATTTATTCAAGCCTGTGTCCATCACTTCTAGTGGAATTTCTGAGACCTTTGTTGGTGCAGGTTTTGGCTATAGCAACCCAACCAACCTTGTTTTGAAAGAGGCTGTATTAGCATTTCAACCTTCTCAGCCAGTAGCCTGTTTTGTAAGTATAGGATCAGGACATCCTGGTTATATTTCTTGGGAGTCCAATGATGTTTTGGGCCAGCTTCTTCATAAGCTAGCCACCAACTGTGAAGCTCTAGTTGAGAGCTTTGTTGACAATTATAATCAAATTCCTGGTCTATTTTACAGACTTAGTGTAGAGCAAGGTCTTCAAAAGATGGCTCTGGATGACTGGAATAAACTAGGAGAAATCCAGGCACATTCTTTGGCATACTTGGAAAAAGCCACTATTACACAGGAAGTGAATAAACTTACAAACATTCTACAAAGTTGTATTCAAAAGACTACTCTTGAAGCTCTTCGTAAGTTACTCAGAATTGATTGTATTATTTAGTGATATTTTTTTTACTAGGAGGTGGAATTATTCCCATCAATTCTTCTAATAAAGAAGCACCTTCTGAATCTGCACAAGTACTTCTTCCCATTGTTCCTGCTTCATCTCCACTGTTTATTGGCAGAGAAGATATTTTGTCAGACCTTGAAAAGTGTTTTGACCCTCAGCAATCTTCTTTGAAGATACAAGTGCAGCTACACTATGTGCTGTATGGCTTGGGTGGAGCTGGAAAGACACAAATTGCACTGGAATTTTGTCACAAGTATGGAAGCAGGTATGAAACATCTGCATTTTTACTAACTTATTGTCTGACTTAACTAAATAGATTTGCTTCCATGTATATGATCAATGCCAGCTCTAAAGCATCAATTGAACAGTTTCTGACTTTACTGGCTCAGAGTGCTAAATTAACTGATATCACCCCTGCTTTTGCACTCACATGGTTGTGTTACCAAAAGAAAGAATGGCTGATGATTTTTGATAATGCTGATGATCCTGACCTGGATTTAAATGAATTTTTTCCAAATTGCAGTCATGGAAATATCATTATAACCAGCAGGAATGAAGGATCTAAAATATATGCAACTGAAAATCATAAAAAAATTGAAAAAATGTCTTTTGAAGATTCTTTAGCAGTTTTTCATAAGGCTAGTCATAGAAAAAAAGATGAGCAGGAAACTGTCAAGGAGCTAGTTCAAGAACTGGGCTTTTTGGCATTGGCTATTGTTCAAGCAGGGGGTTATCTTTTTTGCAATCAACATATTGAAGTAAAGCAGTACCTTGAAAACTATAAAAAAGACATGAAAAAGTATTTGGGAGAAACAACAAAACAAAAGATAGACAAGTATGAACTATCTGTTTTTGCTACTTGGAACATAAGTTATCAAAAGCTGGATGAAAAAGCAAAGGCAATTCTGATGTTATGTAGTGTGCTACACCACTCCAAGATACCTGTGTCCATCTTCAAAAGAGCATGGCAAAACCTCTCTGCTACTAGCACAGTAAATATACAAGAATTAAAGAACTTTCTTGAAAAGTTTGCTACAGATGACAAAAAATGGAGTGATGAGTTACTTGAAAAAGCAATAGAAATGCTCAGATCTTATTCATTGGTGCAATTACAAGGAGGAGGTGTTACACTGCTGAACATCCATTCACTTGTTCATAAGTGGGCTTTTAAATCATTGTCCAGTAAAGAGCAAGAAAAAGCTCAACAATGTGCACAGCAGTTATTTTATTGTTTAGGAGGAAAAGAATTGGAATATAATGATGCAGCCCTATGGGTGCTGCATGTACAAGCATTGATGAAATCCCTGGACTATAAATGTGAAAATTACAAATTGGGAAAGAGGTTGGGACAGATTTTCTGCATTGCATACTTTTGGAGTGATGGAGAGCAGCTTCAGCAACAGGTGCTTAAAGAGTATAAAAAAATGCTGGATGCTCATCATCCACACACTATTCAAGCTATGTCTAAGCTTGCTGCAATATTTTGGAAAAGTAAAAAACTAGGAGTGCTCAAGAATAGAAAAAAATCTTTTGGAGCTATTCATTCAGAAACTATCCAAGCTATGTCTGATCTTGCTGCAACATTCAGAAAGAGTAGAAAGCTAGAAGAGGCCAAGAAGCTTGACCAAGAAGTGCTCAATGTTAAGAAAGAAAATTTTGGAGCTAGTCATCCAGACACTGTTCAAGCTATGTCTAACCTTGCTGAAACATTCAGAAAGAGTGGAAGACTAGAAGAGGCAGAGAAGCTTGACCAAGAAGTGCTCAATGTTAGGAAAGAAGCATTTGGAGCTAGTCATCCAGACACTGTCCAGGCTATGTCTAACCTTGCTGAAACATTCAGAATAAGTGGAAAGCTAGAAGAGGCAGAAAAGCTTAATCAAGAAGTGCTCAATGTTAGGGAAGAAGCTTTTGGAGCTAGTCATCCAGACACTGTCCAGGCTATGTCTAACCTTGCTGAAACATTCAGAATAAGTGGAAAGCTAGAAGAGGCAGAAAAGCTTAATCAAGAAGTGCTCAATGTTAGGGAAGAAGCTTTTGGAGCTAGTCATCCAGACACTGTCCAAGCTATGTCTAATCTTGCTGCAACATTCAGAAAGAGTGGAAAGCTAGAAGAGGCAAAGAAGCTTGACCAAGAAGTGCTCAATGTTAGGAAAGAAGCTTTTGGAGCTAGTCATCCAGCCACTGTTCAAGCTATGTCCAACCTTGCTGCAACATTCAAAAGGAGTGGAAAGCTAGAAGAGGCAGAGAAGCTTAATCAAGAAGTGCTCAATGTTAGGAAAGAAGCTTTTGGGGCTAGTCATCCAGACACTGTCCAAGCTATGTCTAACCTTGCTGAAACATTCTGGTACAGTGGAAAGCTAGAAGAGGCAGAGAAGCTTAATCAAGAAGTGCTCAATGTTAGGAAAGAAGCTTTTGGAGCTAGTCATCCAGCCACTGTTCAAGCTATGTCCAACCTTGCTGCAACATTCAAAAAGAGTGGAAAGCTAGAAGAGGCAGAGAAGCTTAATCAAGAAGTGCTCAATGTTAAGAAAGAAGCTTTTGGGGCTAGTCATCCAGACACTGTTCAAGCTATGTCTAACCTTGCTGAAACATTCAGAAAGAGTGGAAAGCTAGAAGAGGCATAAGCAATTCAACAGACTTATTATTTTTTTATAAGTTAATATAGTTCTCTTACCAGCTTATTTTTATTTTATACTATTTCCATATATTGAATTCTGAGCTTATTAATCACTTGTAACCACTATTCCATTTTTTTGAATCTTCCAGTTAGGTTTTTGGGCTGTTCTTCAAGCAGGTCTGGAAACCAAGTCCAGGGTTAGGATTAATCTCCAGAAGTTGTGACTAATTACACAATTGGCAGAGGAAAATCCAAAGTTTATTAGAATTCACTTTGGGTCATGGCAGAGATTTCTGGAGAAACATCCATTATAAACAGGTCATGTGATTTCTAGCAAGTGTTTCTCCAGAAAAACTAAAAGTATAAATTGAAAAATAGTAAAAAAATACTTATTGTGTTTTTTTTTTTGTGTTTCTTGACCTCCTGACCACGTTCACTAGGTCATTGTTGTCATCTTAGTTATCACTGGGAGTACCACCTCTACTGCTTTCTCTATTGGCAAGATAGCTCAGAGGGTAACTGTCCATTCCAACAGGGACATCAATCTAAAGGAAATAGAACATGAGAGTATGCATGAAAGACAATTAGATCGGAAGGACATACACTATTGGTGAAAGAGGCAGGTTGCAAGTCACTCATAGTGTGTGTTTTGCATGTTGACAATAATTCAGAGCAAGACAATGTGGGTAGAAAAAGCAAGCTCAAAAAGGACAAATTCTGAACTCTGATTCTTTGTTGGAAGCATCCACAAAGGGATGCATCATGATTATGTCAATTTGAGCTTGCAACTGAGATCCAGCATGCTCATCATCTTGAAACCATGCTCACCCCTTTTGGGACATTGCCTGATGTGGAAAACATGTTTTAAGGGCAGGCTTTCAAAAACAAAGAAAAAAATGGCTGGATGAGTCAGCAGTTCAAATTTTGGCAGGGAGTTTGGGGAATAGGAGACATGACAATTGACAGAGCCAATGCTACTGCACACTACGACCAAGGATTACTGTGCCAAAAACCTGGCTAATGGATGAAGAAATTTTCAGGGAGAAGCATTTAAGAAAAACAGCATGGTAGAACTTGAGTGTGGGGAAAAAGAAGTGAGCTTGGGTGAGCACAGAACTTGAGGAAAAGGAGAGCTTGGGTGAACTCAGAACTTGGGGAAAGGATCAAGCTTGGGTGAACAAACTCAGGAAGCTTGTTGTGTTGTTGCAAGAGTCAAACACTTACATAATATAACACCCATGGGATTCCTCCCCCACACTGGGAATGTCCTTATATAATCCATGATAACAAACAGGTTTAGGTGCAGACCCATAGAGGTTAAGTACTAGTAAAACATATATGATGCAGGGAACAATGGTTTTCTGATGGGTAATAATAGCAAATTCTCATAGGTACCTCTTCAAAGCCTGGTAAGCCCATAACTTGGCTTCAAACTTTGCTACCATCCCATCTGAAGCATAGAACCATCATTGCCATTTGCATTGTTACCAACACTACTAGTTTGATCCTCGAGGACAAGGATTCCCAGATCAGATGCTGATGAGTGCTAAATACCACAGGTAACCTCAATCAATAGCTGCTGAGAACAACAAGGTTTGTTGATTGCCATATAATTGTCTTGGGATCAATGGTTCAATTTTTTTGTTTGTCTGCCCATGGTTGTAAATGTCAAAATGTGAATGCTACACTCATGGGATGTCTCTTGTTTGGTTTCAGAACTATTGGTAGACCTGACACAAGAAATAGGAATACCAGCACTGGAAGGAGGGGCAGAGGCGATGACAAGAGGATTAGACTACACTTGTTGACTGATGGATGGATGACCACTGATATACATGTACTGTATGAATAGAAGAAGTTCAGTCCAATAGAGTCAAAAAGGAAAGAGTTTGACCCCCTTTTTTACCAGAAAATCTATCTGAGTCTACGTGTGACAGTCTAGTCTGCTGTCTCCCTGTAGAAATATTGTGTTTCATTTGGTGGGGCTGGACAGAAGCCATGGCTTGACTTCCATCAATGACCATGTCTTCATCCTCTCAACAGTGACCCTGACTTGTTGCAAATTCCAGGTTGTCTTGGTTGGGTTCTTGTGAAAGAACCTATTTACAGATATGGAAACAGAAAACATTAATATAAGATGATGACAATCTCACCAATTCTGAGTCTTGCATGGCTATATCTTCATTTGCCACCAACATACCCTGGAACATTTTCAACTCCAATGAAATTCTGCTCTTCTCAGATTCAATGACTTGCAACCGGGCTCATGTGTCCTCTAATTTGGCATGCAAGTCCACCTTTGTACTGTACATTGTTAAGGACTGATGGGCTGTGATTAATGACTGTTCAAGTGTTTCCTTGTCCTATTGGGGCCTGAAGTGAACTAGCATAACTGAACTAGAGAGAAGTACTAACAGCTGACAGTTTCTTGATAGAGGCATATGATGTTTGTAGGTCTTGTTGCTGCCAAAGAGATGGAAAAATGATAGACATGAGCTTACAGATGTGCTGAAGCCAATTCATCATCCAGGGTTGAAAGCTTGAGGTGTAGAACGATGATAGTCTTGTCCCTGATGGAAACCTCATTGTGAGCAACAGTCAGTTTATCCTTGAGGTCCATGTTCAGAGATTCCAAGGACGCCTTCTTGGTCTATAATTGGTCCAGAAGAGCTAATTCCTGCAATACAATGGTGAGTGCAAAGTCAATAACTTGAATGTAGATAATATACCTCAAGTAAAGCATTGAAAGCCTCATTCCTCTCATTCAACATAGTTTGTACACGGTCCTTTTCACATTGCAGAGCACCTATCACCCTCTGTAACTCAACAACTTTTTCATTAATCTTGCCAATTTCCTTCTTTGCCATGTCCATTGTTTCCTGCAAAGGTGGTGAGATACAAAAGATGGGTCATTGGAAAAGTATACCTTAACAACTTCCTTTTCCTGCTGCAGGGCGTCAAAGTCAGTTGTCATCCTCTGCAATCTATCCTCCTATTCCTTGAGAGCAATGGTGATGAGAGAAGAAAGGGGAACATGGTCAAATCTACCTTCAGTGCAGCATCTTGCTGTTCCAGGGTAGTTTGCATCCTGTCATTTTCTAGCTGTAAGGCTAACAGTGCAGTTTGAACTGTCTCTTGCCCTTTCAATGCTTTGGCAACCTCATCTTTTGCACCTGCAAAGTGATAGAAAATTGCATTTGTTCCTGTGTCCACTCTTCCTATGACAGAATGAGGAACAAAAAGCTAACAAGTAGCCTATAAATTTACCTCCATAGCAGTTTCATATCTATCAAAGGATGATTCTCTTGCTTCCAACATGGCCTGGAAACTCTTGTTGGTATAAATCACTTTGCATCTCATCTTTTTTAGCTAAACGTCCTTGTCAATATCTGAGGCCTCATTCAGAAGCGGTTCATCAGTTTGTACTTCATGGGTGATCTGCTAGGTGGAGCGTAAATTAGCATTTAGACAACTCGTCAACACAAAACCCACTGTAATTGGTGCCAGACTTGCAGATTCATGAAGTTAAAGATGTCTTAGTAGTGCTAATTTCTCACATTTTAACTTTGCCACCTGCTCAAGGGTTTGTTCAAGTCCTGGACGACGATGACTCATTCAGACAACGCATCTGTAACTGCATCATCTTATCTTCAAGACTATGAGATCTCTATGAAAGCAAGGTCAATAAACACTTAGATGGAAAGGAGTTGTAATTACAGCTCAAGAGATGGTATCCTGATTGTCTGTTTTGGTTCTAAGACACTTCTGGGGGCATGGAGTTATATGGAAGATATCAGGTTCCATGGGCTGGGCAGGAGAGGAACCATCCAGCTCAACAGGGACAGTAATCTCAAAGAGATACAACGTTAGTGCATGCATCCAAAAGAAATGCTGGCAGGGCATACAGTAATATTGGAATCTCTGTCCCATGGGATTGGAATGCTGCAAGTCACTCTATGGTCCCAATGCATTAGCAGCAATATAAAGGTGGAAGTCATGTGTCATGTTACAAAGGATCCCAAAGCTCAAAAGGAAAAAGGACGCTTGGCAGGCGCATGGAAATATTGCTTCTTTGTCAATACACATGCATTTAGCAACAATTTTAAGTCGCTCAAAGATCAAAAGAACAATGATTGATGCATGAAGATTCTGAACTCCAATTGCTTCATTGAATATACCCACCTGCACACAAAGAACATAACTGTTTTAAGCTGCAAGATATTGAGAGGCTATGATTACTTTACTTTCAACTCCGAGTCTACTCCTTCATTGCCTTGAAAAGCATTACCAACTCTTTAACACAACATGGTCAACTCATTAGAACCCTTTACACCTTCTAGAAAAGTGAGCTACCTATCCAGCCACAAATACTTCAGCTATTCTGACTCAAAGGTAGGACTGGTTTAGCAATATTGATGGACAATACTACTCTGCAACATACAGCTGACCCGTTACAAAAAAGGTGCAATGTCAGACAAATCAGCGTGGAAGGCAACTCCACCTTGAATTTATACTACAAAACCATAAGCTCCAGCCACATATTGACCACACTATTGTAATCATCATAAAGAGGCATCAGAAATTCCACAATCATCTTTTCTTTAAAAACTGTATCAGTCTTCCACTGAACCACCATGTCCTCTCTTGGTCGGTTAGAAACTGGCACGGCAATATTTTCATCATGCGTAAAGGAACCCAATCCGAATTTGTCAATGTTAGGTGCAAAGATAATGCCATTATCAATTTTGCAGTGTGCAAGTAAGGCATCATTCATCCTCTGATACATATCATGCTCAAGCAATAATATGCAGTTTTGTCAGCCACGCTCATCAAGGGCGACTATATATCCCCAAAGGATTGACCTTCTGAATGTGTTAGCTGCTCATAGATTCTATACAACTTCTCTTGATGTATTTACATGTTAATTTTTGATGGATTATTTATCTTGTCATATGTTTGATAAAAGTCTGAAAGAAAGACTCAATAGCACTTTTTAAACGTTGGACATCCTTTCAACCACGCATGAGATTGCGCCATTTCTTACTCAGTAAGGGCCCTCAAAAACTTTTTTCATGATCTAGATTATTAATCTTGCCTAATTGTTGCAAGAAGGCATCTTCACATTGCTCATGCCAGCAGCCATAATCCTCACCACTGCCATTGAAGGCCATCACTGTAGGAAACCAGGAACAGAAAGCAGTTTGGTTAAGAGTCCCATGGAAAAATGTGAGAAATGGTTAGGATATAGGAAAGGTCTTACCAGTTGAGCAAAGATAGGTGAGTTCTATTTCAGTAAGGGCATTGTCTATGAATGACTCATTTGTTTTTGGGTTTGCGAACCACAATCATTGTGTTGGGAATCACTGACCACCCCATAGGTCCTTGGAGTACAGATGAAAAGCTGACAACTGAAGCACTCAACCTCCAGATGATGCCACCTTGCATTAGTGCAGCACAGCTCCAAGGATGTGTTAACAGAGTTTCCTAATGCTGAACATAAGAATCATAATCCTTGACCCCATACTGCAAATCCAACAGTTTCATTGGGAGTACACCAAGGGGTGGGAGCTGGTGGGGTGCTTTAGAGGCAATTTCTAAAGGAAGAAAGGTTCAAAATGCAATGCCATGCTGCAAGAGATACTCTGCAATGTTCAATTTACAAAACCAAGAATGAAGTCAATATACCAATAATGCATCTGCTGCATTGGTGAGTATCAACTTCTACAGTCTCTCAGACTTGTTATCAAAATCAATCCTGTAGAAAATTTGGGGCTTCTTTTCTACAGTCTCAACAATGCGTAGATATTGACTACGTTCAAACATAGCCAGTGAAAAAGAACTTGTGATGGTGAAATCACAGTTATCATCCTTGGACTGGTATCCTGCTATTATTCTCTTAAGGTATGACTTTGCCAGAGATGCAGCTGAGACTTTTTGAATGTAAGGCTGGCATCAAAACCACAACAGAACTAGCAGCCAAGCTAGCTTCTTGCCTTCTGCTTTGCTGGTCAGCAATGTTAAAAAGGAGGGCAGGGAAGAGGGCCATGTGAAGCCATAGTGTAAGACAAAGATCTCAAAAATTTCCTGGTGCAGGGCAGCGATTTTACAAGACTCATCCAGCCTGGGCCTTTGATACATGAGGAACATAGGCTCTGATGATGCCAACAATGGGAGTTCAGGCGATACTGGAGACATGGATTCTAGTGAATTAACAAAATGCTGGAGCAGATGGATGCAAGACACATCAAGGCATTTGGAGTCCAAAAAATGCCTCGGTTGTGGTGGGGGAGTAAGAGTCCTAGGCAGTTATTTGTTCTTGTGTAGAGACCTAGGGGGACTGGTAGAACCAATTGGCTGGTCCAAAAAGCTGTAAAACTCCTTGTTGCTGTCTTCATTGCCAGGACCAAATTCTTTGCAGCAATCCCACTCATTTGAGAATGAATCATAGCGCATCTGCACTTGACTATACTCTCCAAGTGTTTCTTTGCTATCAGCCTTGCACACTTGAATGTGACACCAGACAGTTTTGTCCTCATCACTAAAAAGCCATTTGAAAACTTTAGTGCTGACTGTGGGCGGATGGCGCTCTCTGTTCAAGTGGGTCTGTTGCTCAATGGCACTTTCATACAAAAGATGTCTTGCATTGTGCTCCTCACAAGCAGCAAAAAAAACTTCAAATTCAGGCCACCTTCCCAAGGTATGCACTTTCTGTATAGGATTGCTTGAAGATAGTACTGCACACTGTAAATGGTCCAAAAGGGGGGCTAAATAAGCAAGAGAAAGAATCAACATTTCCTGCATCCCCCATTGATACCATACAGAGACATTGTACTTCAAAAACTATTCCACAGCTGGTTGGTTTGTGTTTTTACTAGTAATATTGAGGAAGATGCCAGTGCATTTGGTAGCTAAAGAAAAGTCACAGATCACTGACAATTGGAGCACATCTGATAAGTCAGGCTGAAATCCATAGGCTAAAAGCGCATAGTATCAATGCATATCTGTACCAGATTCATTTGTTAACCTAGCTTTGGTGATAAGGTGCGACAACAGTCTCATCCAAACTTTGAATCATCCTTGGGATTTGTGAATTGATGCCAGCATATGTCCATGGCTGTCCTCTTTTTCCATGTAACCTATGGCTCAAGGGGAGAAGAGGCAGACCACAGAGATCCTAAGTTCATTGGCTATGACAGATGTTGCCAATGACAACCACCAATCCAATTTGATCCATGAATCTCCAATTTCTGGAGGTGGGGAAATTCAATGTAACAGTGTAGATGTTTGGGTACTTTTGAAAGTCTTCCCAATAGAGGGCTGTTATATGTGGAATGAATGCAAACTATCCAAGGGTCTCCATCCACCAATAAGGGTCAGTAAAATCTTCTTTGCTGGCGGTTTTAATCAAAAAAATAGTGTTTTCTGTGCCTAATCTTGGATCTAGCAGTGGGAAAGAAACTTTGCAGCTGGAGTTTGGGGAATAGTAGACATCTCCTTGATAGAAAGTAACAGCACCAGAAGTTTTATCCACTCTGAAGAGTGGCATCAAGAATGTCAGAGCATTTGTAGATAGCAGCAGGACTTACTTTTGATCCATTCAGTGTTGCAATGTGCAATTGAACTGCTGTGTATTACAATCAAGAGTTGCTTATATGATCTTCACAGAGAACAACCTCCAAAAATACAATACTAACAGGCACCCAGTCTGCCAAATGGTCAAAAGGAATGTTACAGATTGAAAGGGAGCAGCATGAGTTAACAGTGAGTTTGGATGAACCCAGAACTTGTATCCATGAGGAGTTGATGATATGTTACAAAGTGCAAAATATGTGATGTCACATGCCATTGGTCAGCAGGTCCATGCCAAAAATTGAGAAGGCCGGCCACTGCACTACTTGGCATCACTATTTGGGACAAAGCTCCCTGTCTACTGCCTCAGAGCAATTTGGACCAAGCTTGCAATTCCTTGACAGGTTAGGATCTGTTGTTCCCATGTTGCATAATAACATTACTCTATCTGGTGGCTGTGCATGCTGTCTACTTGTCAAAGAAACTGCCACCTGGTTTGTCACTGGCTCCGGCTTGATCAACAATGCTGAGCATGAGTGTAAGGGGAACGCTTAACGTCTGTGGAACTCCTTCCACAGAGCCAGCGAGCACTGGTGACAAGCGGGAGTTGAGCGGGCGTAGAGGCAGGCAAGAGTCAAGCAAGGGACTGGCAAAGCTAACCGAGCAGTCGGATGTCACTAGAGAGCTTACAGTAGGTTCGGTGTGTAGGCTAGAAGAACACTGCTATTGTTCAGCCTAGGGATATTCTATCCACAGGCTGCCTATATACATATATACTACATCGGTGGCTGTGCTATTACTAATACTGTTTACTAATCGGGCCCCGGTATGTAAAGGAGTATGACTAACAATAATTGATGCTGAGTAAGGTCCATGCATATGATTCATCAAGGCTGACTACTAAGAGACAGAAGGGGAAAGGGTGGGCCAAGCGGCTGGTCGGATCTGCTAGGAATAGGTGTATTGTTGGACTAAGCTTGGAGTAGAGTTGGACACGGTCCGGAGACCGGTTCCCTGACAATGAGCACGTGAGTGCTTATGTGTCCAACCAGTACTACATACTGCATCACTGTTACCAAAATCATTCTGATGTTCTCAGAAACTTGTCGGTGTGATTTTTGTTGATGGACAGCCCATGCAGCAGCTTTTTCAGTCAACCCCTTTTGATATGCACTCATGAAACACCAGGAATAATTTAATGAAGCAATAGCACTCTGCCTGTAATGATGTTCCAATACTTAAATGTGTTAGCTTGTCTATGCAATAGAGATCATTCACATCATTTCAATCAGATTTAATTCACAATGGAATTTTGGCAGAAAATAGATATCCTGCTTCTTTAATGTAAGCCTCAAGCACCAATTCTTGATTCTTGAAGTTGTCCTGTGGCTGAGAAGAGCAGCAGCCAGTGCTATCAGGAGAGCAGATAGGCAAGCATTTAGCACAAAGGCCCATACATCAGATCCACACTGTTCAAGGACACGTTTAAGTCTCTTAGGTTTTCCATTATCAAGTTGCCTTGGTGTTCTACGCATGGTTGGACTCAGGTATAACAGTGTCAAATAGATTGCAGGGTGACTGTAGAAGTTGTATGTGTGTCTTGGGAGACAGAGAAAGGCAAACTTGTGTAGACAATGGCAGCATACAGTAAGTATTTCACCTCAAAACAAAATGCATTACAGTTCATAGTACTCAAGGGTATTAACATCCATGAACTACCTTGGCTTCAAGCACATCAACTTCTCCAGCTTCTGTACCTGAGCCACCATTGGACAGAGCTTCCACCCCACCTGATCAAACATGCACATCAATATTATCATGATATGCTTCAATCCCGGAGTGTTGCCTTCATACACAGTAGCCTAGCCTGGCGTTGCATCATTCATCAAGACCAACTTGAGGCAAATCTCAGCACTACTTCTTGCTGGAGGTACAGGATGAGCTAGCGGAGGATTTTCCAGATACTGTAACCCTTTGTGTCCATGTGGGCACATGCAAAGTCCATGACCCATTTTTCATTTAGGGCAAAGCCATAGAATTGGAGGCAGTTGGGGATTAGATACAGAGGGGTGGTTTCTATCAACTCCGAACATGCTATTTGACTCCTCGATTTGTTAGATTCTATACTGTTCAATGCCATCTGCAGGAATGAGCAATAAAATAGCACAAGTGGTTATGGTTGACATACCACTTGCTTTTCCATGGTCAAATTTGTAGAAGACATTAAGTCTTGACTTGTGTTGAGCATTGAGTGCTGAAAAGAGATTGACAAACTTGGGATGGTCACACCTATCTTGACAGGCTATCAGTTGATATGATGGCAAAATACAATGTTGGCACACCTGTGGCAGCGGAGTCTGATTTGCGGACTCATGTACCCACAACACCTTATGATCATCTAGCAACACTGATGTGTGTAGGGGATTTGTTCAAATCAATGACTATCAGTTTGACAACCATCATGTCATATACAAATGAAATCCTCCATTTGAGCTCATGACTATCAGTTTGGTAGTATAAATAAGGACTTGCTCATTGCTGCACATCCTTGAGTCATTCCATCTAGGTAACTTACCAGCGCAAGCATGAATTCTGTTGGGCCAAGTGACTCCACTCTAGCTTCCTATAAGGGGATGCTCTATTGTGGAAAGCCAGGCAGACACATCAACCACTCAAGCCTACTACCAAATGGGGCGAGTGTCAAGCAAGCACAGTGACAAGCAACTGGCAGGCAAGAAGGCAGGCCACCAACAAGGGGTGGAGCAGGAGGGCGAGAGCAGAAGGCAAGGTCGTCACTGAGGAGCTCATAGTAATGCTAATGTGTAGACCCAG
>QLOM01003113.1:0-17305 GCA_003313785.1 Termitomyces sp. MG148 | reverse complement strand
GCCACCCTCGGAGGTCCTGGAGAACAACTATTCCACCAGCCCCACAACCTCAGACCAACCCCGCCAGTGATCTCACTCCCATGCCCATCACTAACGCCACCGTCAATCACTCCGGCCATTACCAAGCGCTCCTGAAAAGTCACGCAAACCCTCCAGACATCACTGACTCTTCCCAGACATTGCCAGCCTCCTCCAACATCATGACATCATGCACATCACCTGGCCATCATGTTGTCTCCCTCACACATCACCGCCCCTGAAAGCCTCTGACACCGCCGCCACCTGATTACCACCAACACCTGCCAACTCATATAGAGTCCTGGAGCTGCGCTCAGACCCAGAGATTGAGGGGTTGGCCCAGAACATAGCTGTAGGAGTACTTAACTGGTAGGATAGGAACTTAGTAGGTAGTCTTGATATTTGCATAACCACACCATATTGTTGCCCAGTGTTTTGTTTTGTGTCTCCCAATTTATTCTGCTTGTGTTTTGTGACTCCATCTTGTATTGTGCCCGTTTTTAACTCTGTCTCGTCTTGTGTCTTATACTCGTCTCAAATCTCTCGCCTTGTACTTCTCTCTCTCTCTCTCTCTCTCTCTCTCTCTCTCTCTCTTGTGACTCTTTCCCAGTTTAGTCCCAACTTGTGTTTCCTTTCTCCTTTACAGATTTTGACTCTTCTCCAGTTCCGGCCTTGTCTCTAACTACACTCCGGATTCATTTCTCTGTGTCTCTCTAAGTCCTGGTCCAACTCTATCTAATCTCGCCTCGCCTGCTTGGCTCAAATTGTACAGCCCATAACCTTCCTTGCCTCACTTTCTTTAATTGACCTCACCTCCTGGACTTAACCAGAACTCTGCGCACTCTCCTCCTGTCTTGTGGTTTGCCCCAGAGATCCTTTAAACGCTTGCACCTGTCCTGGAGCATAGCGCTTTGCTCCCGGAGCCCTTGTAGGTCCCGGAATTGTATACCGGAGCTATTGTGTCTTCCTGTAAGAGTCTCATCCAGTGGACTGAGCCCCCATGGTCAGCGGAACCTGACACACACAGCAAGAAAACTAGAGAATGGCATGGAAACTCACAAGGGATGGACTAATGCATGGGTAACAAAATATTTCTTTTCTTATTTATACCAAACAGAGCATGATGATGGAACCTAAGCACAGTTAACACAGCAGAACAAATGCAGACAAAGAGAGCATGGCCAATAGGCGGGTAAAAACATGCTATTTTATAAAAACTACAAGAAAAACAACATCTCAGCAACGTGGAACGTCCAACACTACTACATGGAGTCCGAGAAAAATGGATGAATACTCATGCTACGCCCCCTAGTCCCATTCCATCTCCTGGTCACTGTTGGAGGGATTGAAGGTCTCCAGCAGTATAACATCGAGGAGAAGAGGACTATGCTCTGGCAGGAACACGTTGGCAGGGATCTGGTTGTGCACTTGCTACTGAATTGCACTGCGGCACTTGGCGGCAAAATGGGCCACAGCATTTGACTGGAGGGTGGAGGTGGACAGAGCCTGCTGCACCACTAGAAAGCACTGGTGGTCAGCCTCAACTTGGGCATGGTAAGAGTAGAGCATTGCCTGAGCATGGTCAAAGTCGCGCTCAAGCATTGCGCAGGCCTGATAGAAATTGACAGGGGTGGTAAGACCAGATGGGAGGCGTTGCCAGTCCTCAGCTCCAAGGAGCATAGGAGGGAGCAGCGGGTATTGGGAAAAAGGCTGCAAATATAATCAGCAATGGAAAGAAAAGAAAACCAGCAAAACAATGCATGGGGCAGTACAGTTGCCAAGCAGCAGTAGAAGACGACTCTAACATGGCACGGGAAATACGGGACATCCATGGGACAGCATCAGGAGCACCACCAAAGGTGCCCCCAGGAGCTGGTGCCATCTCAGGAACAACCATGGGGGTGACATCGGAGGACAGATCTATGAGGTCAGTGAGCGACAGCAACACATGATCTACCATACCAGCAAAGGAGCTGCTGGAACTAGAAGTGCCCTCCTCTTTGCCTTTGGCATCAGTGTTGGTCTGAACCAATGGCAAGGGAGGTGCAGAAGAGAGCACCTCCAGCCAAGGAGGGGCAACCGAGGCAAGAAGAGCAGGGATGTGTTTGGGAGCAGGAGCAGGTGATGCCATGGGAGCTGACAATCCAGTTGAGCACTCTATGCTACTGGCAGTACTAGACGGGGTGGGATGGAGGACAGCAACGGGCAGGGGCAAGACAGCAGCAAGTGAAGGGAGAGCAACGGTGGCGGGTGTGAGCAGAGGAGGAGGACTGGACCATATGACATGAGCAAGATATCTACACAGGACAGGTGGGAGAATCACAAATAGTACCAAGCAGCAAGTTGGCAGCAGGCAAGCAGATTTGGAAAGAGGGGGACAGGGGCAGAGAGCATGCATTGAGGACCCTGTGGGGGGTGTGGAGCCACTGCGGGATTGTTTTGAAGGTGGAGCATACTTGCTCCCATTGGAAGAGCCATCAATGACAGTTGGAGCAGACTTGATAGCAGAATGTTTACGCTTCAGGAAAAGAGGAGGCCGGGCACGGACGTTGGCAGCAGCTGCGGCTTTGCAGTTATGTAAACCCACTCAGGACCAGGTACAGTGTTTGGCTGCAACTGTACACAGGTGGCAGGGACAGCAGGGGCCTGGGTACCAGCAGAGGCAGTTGATGTTCTTGATTATGCAGGAATCGCACTGTGCAGGGTGTAAAAACCATGGGCAGCAACACAAGGAATAAGCAGAAACTTACCGGACTCTGCTCCTCAAGGGCACGTTGACAAGTGGGATAGTCGGTGAGGCAGATGGTACCCTTGCTGGTGGGAACATCTGTGCCGGCCTCCTGAGCAGAGTTGTCAGGATGAAGACAATGGATATGTGGCAGAGGGATAAGAGAAGCAAGTTTGGCTGGAGAAAACTGGTGACAAAATATGAACAGAAAAAAACTGGAAGAGGAGTGAAAGAGTGCATGGTAGTGGGGGCCCTGAAGGTGGCTAGGGCGCAAGCCACGTCATCTCCCACCATTGGGGTGGAACGGCAGAGGGATCACGCTGGAATGGTCTTGACACTAGTCAGCACCATTTCACGAACACGGTTCAAGTCAGGAACCAAAGTAACTCCAGTGGGAACCAAGGAAGAACCTATGGCAGGGTTGTGGGCTTGCCCTTTACCCTTCTCCATGGCAGAAAAGCGGCGCTCTATAGTGGCAGGTGGACCAGATGCAGCGGATGAACCAGATGTGGCAGATAGACCAGATGCAGCAGATGGACCAGACACAGTAGAGAGACCAGATGCAGCGGATGTACCAGATGTGGTGGATGGACCAGACATGGTGGACAGACCAGATGCAATGGACAGACCAGACACAGTGGATGGACCAGATGCAGTGGACAGACCAACAGGGGGCACAGGCAGAGTGTCAAGAGCAAGAAGGGCCTGCTCTTTGGAAAGCTGAGGGGGAGCGGTCAGAATGGTCAGGCAGGTGGAAAAATGGAAGGACAGCTGGCTTACTACTATGTCCTCAAAGCAGCATGCCCACGGCTTGTGCCTATGAGGGCCCCAGCGGCAAATGAACTTCTGACAAGCCTCAACATATCTCAGCCACTCAACACCATGTCCATCAAGGCTGGCCCAGTTGCCAATCATGCTTGAGAGGCCAAGAGCAGCAGCCTCATCATTCCAGCCACCCAAGAGAAGGTTGGCAAACCAGTCCAGAGCTTCATTGGCCCAAGTAACGTACTGCTAGGTGAGGGATGCATAGAAGGAATCAACAGGAGGCTCAAGCATGGCACAAAATAGCAGGATGCATGCCTGGTGCCTGCTACTTATAGGGACCAGCACAAGGCGCTTAAATAAGATGGTGGGCTTTCCTGTCAGGGTTACTAAGTAACCCTAACTTGAGACACAACCTGAACACATACCTGAGCCCCCTAAAACGCCGACCAGTGAATGGCCCTCCATTGAACAGCCACCTCTAGCGCCTAAGAAATCTAGACCATGCATAAAGTATCCTCCTACATCTCAAAAGTTAGCTCAAATCACCAAGAATAAAGTTCCCGTGGATGGTAATGAAAGCCTTGAACAAGATGCCAATGAAACGTTGATGTCAGCCCTCACAGAAATTAGCAACAATGAAGAAAACCAACCTACTGAGACTTCTGCAGCTTTATCTGTGGAATTACCACCTGAACTCCAAAATTGATCTGTACCATCAACATTCTTTGAGGCTATCAATCCTGTAAGATGGCACCTTTGACTACCAGCAATGAAAAAGGAAATAGCTCAATGGGATGAACGTAGGGTAGTTACACTGGTATCTTATCCAAAAGGGGTCAATACCATAAAAACTAAGTGGGTCTTTGACCTGAAAGTTGACAGGAATGGCTCATTGCTGAGGAGGAGAGCTCATGGAGTTGTGAAAGGGTTTACACAAAGGTTAGGAGAACACTATGAGGAATCCTTTGCTGCTGTTGTGAGGTATGAGTCTGTGAGAATCTTATTGGCAATCATTGCATCTTGTGGTCTCAAGATTGGGCTCATTGACTTTGTTACCTCAATGTGAAACCTCAAGGAGAAAACTACCTTGAAATCCCTGAAGGCTTTGAGCACTATTACAATATCCCAGGCATTGATACCGTCCTAAAAATGAACTTTACAATCTATGGAACTATGGATGGCACCAATGTTTGGTTCCACAAGCTCAACAATACATCCACAAAATTAGGTCACCAACACTCACAAGCTGGATCCATGTGTCCATATAAAATAGATGCAAGACAACAGATATGTACTATCATCAACTTTCACAGACGACGTACTAATGGGAGCAACCTCTAACAATGTTTTAAAGTTGACAAAACAAGAGCTATCAGATGCATACGAGATCACCAATCTAGGAACACCTAATAAAGTCCTTGGAATTTCAATGATTATTGATGAGAAAACCAGCAACATAACTATCCACCAGCAACAGCTTATTGACAAGGCGTTAGTTAACTTCAGAATGCAAGATGCCAACCTGAAACATACCCCACTTCCACCAAATGTAAAAATAACTAACTCACAACCAGAACCAATCCTCCATAAGGATGTGTACTTCATGCAGGATAAGCTATATTGCAAAGCACTTGATACACTCAATCATATCGCTAACGGAACTTGCCCTGACATCACATTTGCTGTGATGGTTTTGATGCAATATGTGGAAGACCCTCAACCAATCCATTGGTGCCTTGTCCAAGAACTTAGTGATTACATACCAAAATGGTGGAGACATAAAACCAATTGGTTTCTTGGACTTGTCATATGTGGACAATCCTGACTCCAGAAAATCATCAGCCAGTTATGTGTTCATGATGGCCAAGGGACCTGTCAGCTGGAAAGCAAAGACTCAAGACCAAGTTAGTATGTCAATGGGTCAAGCAGAATATATCGGTGCTTTTAAGGCTGGGAAACAAGCAATGTGGATGTATTCATGGCTTGCCAAAGTTAATACTCAGGTGGATCAACTGCTTTGCATCGGATGTGATAGTAATACTGCTATCACATTAACCAAAGGGGCACAATGGCTCAGCTGGCACCATTGTGTTCCTGAGGGGGTACCGTTACCTCCAAGTGGTTGGGGGTTCAAACCCTGGCTGCGCCCACCTGGACACACCTTAGACACCATGTGGATTATTTCAACGCCGCCAGAAAGCCACCGCCTGCACGTGATGATTAGAAAGGCTTTGTTGTGCAGGCCAATATGGGTTACCAATCAGCATGTGACTTGATGAAGCAATGTGACCACTGCACTCCTGTCCAAAACAGGAAAAATAGTTAGGGTTGCCCAGTGGGAAGGAATTGGGAGAGGTCAAACTCGCTGACCAAGCATGTCCTAGTATGGGTGGGTGGGAAAAATAGGTGTCAATAGTTCAATCAGGCTGCCAACGCATTGTGTGGTCCATCGGATGGGCCGGCATGGCTGTGGAGGTCGGGGCATGAGGCTAGATTTGATCAGCTGCTTATCGTCAGCAAGCTGGT
Organism: Termitomyces sp. MG148; assembly: GCA_003313785.1. Classification (NCBI taxonomy): domain Eukaryota; kingdom Fungi; phylum Basidiomycota; class Agaricomycetes; order Agaricales; family Lyophyllaceae; genus Termitomyces; species Termitomyces sp. MG148. The sequence continues at coordinate 11,268 of QLOM01003113.1, read as the reverse complement.
TTAGCGGCCGGCCGGGAACTGGCAGGCAGCAGGGTGTCATCAAGCCCGCTCATGCTGGCTCATACCATCGTGGGTTCCGAATCTCGGGATCGTTCTCCAAAAAATACCATCTGAGTGCAGGGGAGGTTATAGTAGCGTGGAGCCTTACCGGGAGTGCCGGCTTTATGGGAGCCGTTCAGCGATTGAGCTACTAAGTCCTACACCAACCGGGCACCGGAAAGCATTGCTGAGAGTAGAAGGGTTCGAATCATAGGGACAGCATGTTAACGGCGGATAAGTTGGGACTTTAATACGGGTTAAAAATCCGTACCTTACTATACCGTGAGACCTAGAACACAAATCACCCAAGCTGTATAGCACGTAAAAATAGGTCTATAAATAAACTGATTCCTCCTCCTCCTCCTCCCTCGCATCAACCAAGAACTCTGGTGGCCATAGCAAAGTCAAGCACCTTGACGTCAAAGTTCATTGGATTCACAAAGCTGTGGCACATAAGGATATATTTGTTGACTTGATATCATTGGAAGAAAACATCGTGGACCTATTTAATAAGGCCCTCTCTTGTCCAAGATTAGAAAAACTCATTGCAAACATGGGTATGGTTCAATTGAACTAATTTTTGTATATTCTTATACTCTAAAAATTGACAAGGATACAAGTTCAGGGGGAGTGTTGAGATACATGGAACTCTTATCTATTTTATCATATTTCCTTTTCAATACAGATTACCAATACTTACAATTTTTCAGCTATCCTGCTCTATCCATGTTAGAAGACTAAACCTATACAACACAGTTATCTGTAAGTCCTCAGTCTCTGGTTAATTGACTGTATTAAGTTCATACCTATACGACACAGTTATCCGTAAGTGTCAAGGGACCGGTCTCTGGACCGTGTCCAACCCTATTCCAAGCTTAGTCCGACGATATGCTTATTCCTAGCAGATCTGACCGGCTGCTTGGCCCACCCTTTCTCCTTCCATCTTGTAGTAGTCAGCCTTGATGAGTCGTATGCCCGGACCTTACTCAGCATTGATTATTGTTAGTCATACTCCTTTACATACCAGGGCTCAATTAGTAAACAGTATTAGTAATAGCACAGCCACCAATGTAGTATATATAGGCAGCCTGTGGAATAGAATATCCCCAGGCTGAACAATAGCAGTGTTCTTCTGGCCGATCCACTGAACCGACCGTAAGCTTATCTAGTGCTGTCCAACCCTCTGTTAGCCTTGCTTGCCTCTTGCCTGACTCTTGCCCACCTCTGCACTTGCTTGACTCTTGCTTGCTCCTTGCATCACCAACTCTGTGGAAGGAGTTCTGCAGATGTCAAGCATTGCCCTTACAGGTTGTTCAGCCTCCTACACTGTCTGCCCTCTTAGTCCACAGTATTCAACTCTATTCCCTACTATGTCTTCTGACTCTCGGTCTCCCTCTACCCCTACAACTTGCACCCTTACAGCAGCCTTCCATCCTGGCCTCTGGTATGCCTCCTGTTCCTGGGATGGGGCCTGCCGAAATGCCTCACTGGACCGCCAACTGGTTCTCTATGATGCAGCAGATGCAGCTGACACTCATTGCCCTCAAACGCAGACTAGCCACTCTAGAGAGTGGACATGTGGTTGCCGCCGCCCAAATCCATTGCTCTGCTCCTCCTGGCTGCCCTAAGCCCTCCAAGTCCTCCAAAACTCCTACCGCAACCCCCTCTCATAATCCCCGACGGGTCCCGTGCTCTACTTCTAATACTCCCCTGGCCGTCCCTCTCACTTGAGATCTCCCTCCTACCAATGGTAAAGTCCCTTGTTACGAATGTGCTTTGGAGCTCCCTGACTCTCTGGTTGCGCATATTGTTGGACATCAGGAGCAGGGCCTTAAACAAGCCCATGACTTGTCCAGCTCTCAGTTGGCTGCCTTCTTGATTGGTCCAGCTGGTGGTGAAGGCTGACATTTTGTCACTATCCGAGGCACTGACCAGCAGATTGGTGAAGCCCTTGTTGTCTTTGAAAAGCGCATCACTAAGAAGCATGTGCATGCACCGTGGAAGCAGCGATCTGGCAATGCTGCACTGGCAGTTGCTGTGCCAGCCCCTTCTAGGGAACCTGCCTCGTCCACCCCAAAACCCTCTACTCAGTCTGCACTGCCTCCTCCTCCTATGGCCCCTATGCATGACTCTACCACGAACTTCCAAGAACCTGCTGATTGGAATGATCCATCTCCTATGCAAGTCTTGGTAGCACCTTCACTGCCCACTGGCTTGCCTATGGCCCTTTTTACTCCGACTCCAGCTCTGTCGTCCCCCATGGTCATCAACTACGCCTTTGGCCATTATGCTTGGGGCACTTCTGAGGCACCTCCATGCAGCACTAACACTGCTCAACGCTCTTGCCTGACCCAGGGAAGGTAAACACTGTTTGTCGAGGCAATGAACCTAAAGGAGGGGCTGATGTCAGGGGACCGGTTTCCAGACCGTGTCCAACCCTATTCCAAGCTTAGTCCGACGATATGCCTATTCCTAGCAGATCTGACCGGCCGCTTGGCCCACCCTTTTATGCCTGGACCTTACTCAGCATTGATTATTATTAGTCATACTCCTTTACATACCAGGGCTCAATTAGTAAACAGTATTAGTAATAGCACAGCCACTGATGTAGTATATATAGACAGCCTGTGGGATAGAATATCCCCAGGCTGAACAATAGCAGTGTTCTTCTGGCCTATCCACTGAACCGACCGTAAGCTTATCTAGCGCCATCTGACCCTCTGTTAGCCTTGCTTGCCTCTTGCTCAACTCTTGCCTGCCTCTGTGCTTGCTCAACTCTTGCTTGCCCCTTGCATCGCCGACTCTGTGGAAGGAGTTCCGCAGACGTCAAGCGTTGCCCTTACAGTAAGTCTGTACATATTGGTAAGTAGTTGTTTGGTCATATGGTATGTGTCTCGACTCACCCTCAGTCTCTGGTTAATTGACTGAGGGTGTCTGTATTGTAGTGTGCTATATAAATATGTTTTCTGTCCATTGTCTAAGGACAAAGAGGGGCCAAGCCTGAGTGTGGCCCTGGGTCCTTTGTACTTCACCGGCCTGTGCGCTTCTGTGGCCCATGCTCACAGTGATCCCAATCCTGGATCACAACAATCCACACCTCAGTTGTTCTACCACTATGTTGGTTACATCTGAGGTGTGTATGTTAAAACCCCAACTCATACTTACATTGTGCTCTACAGTTATTTTACTTATGTTGACTTATAACAGGTAGAGTACCAATTCAGTTGTTCTACCACTACGTTGGTTATATCTGAGTTATTTTACTTACGTCTACTTATAACATGGAGAACTCCAGTTACACAGTAACCAGATTGCCAAAAAGGGAGCATGGGAAAAGTCTGGAGTGTTGGCAACTGAGATAAACGCACCATCGATGCAATACCGCATGCCTCTCCACCCCTGATCATTGTGGCATGTTGTCTCCTGTCACCAATCTTTGTTCCCCAATAACTAACCCTGGCCACACTGTCTGGCCACAGTATAGAGTGGCCATCCATTGTTATGATTAGCTATATATACAGACATACAATACAAACACCCTCAGTCAACTATAATTGAACTGAGGGTGAGTACAGACTTTAGCAAGTTGATTTAATACATACTGATGTAACTTCCCTGGCAGACTTTTGACTTACCAGTCTGCTAGGTAATTATCTGAGTCAACTATAATTGAACTGAGGACTCTTGACTTACCAGTCTGCTAGTATTGAGTATCAAGTTCTAACATGGAGAACTCTGGTTACACAGTAACTGGCTAAGTAACTATTGCCAGAAAAGGAAGTCCCCTGACAGAATGGTCCAAATTATATTAAATCAAATTTGGGTAATTAATACATGAGACTACTAGGTGCTACATGTTGGTGACACCATGGCTCCAGTGGTTCACATTACCAATTGCACTACCAGATGCTATCTTAATGTATGTACTCCACTGGCACTTATGAAAAATGAATGACACTATACAATGCTATAACCCTAGCAGGGAATACTACAAGGACTATAAACATGCAGGAGATGCTATAGGTCACTATAAACCTGGCAGAGATACTATAGATTACTATAAATCTGACAGGAGACACTATAGGTCACTATGGCTGTTGAGCTGACTTTGCTGATGCAAGATATCAGGGCAGCAGCCCACCAAGATCAGACAATGAGTCCACAAAGAAAAATTTTTGGTCGTCAACTTCAGTGTGCTGAGCAGCACTCTCATAACCTGTTGGAAGTTGACACCTAAAACACGAGTAAGTACTCTGAGCTAGGTAGGGTTATTGGTAAGTAATATGTCTGTACTGGTATTTATGTTCACTTACCCTCAGTCGTCATGTACTTGACTGAGGGGTAACGTGTGTAGTTGGATATATTATGTTGTCCGTGTTAAGGATGGTAAAAGATAGTAAATGAACGTATATTGACCTTTCTGTCGCTCATCAGAACTTGAGGTGCTTACGGTGTTTGCTGGCGCTCAACACAAGAAGATGGAATTGAAACGACACTCTGAGTCGACGTAGCAATAATAATCGAGCAAGCTATATATTATGTTTAAGAATCTATCGCAAATCTAGCAACTTGGAAAGTCCATGGTAGACGTCAATCGTATGTAGCCGTCTTTTGTACAAGGTCAAATATTATACAAACCTCAACTCTTTGAGCTTCAGCCCGCATGATTTTAAATCCATGCATAAGTATCGTCACATCCATAACAAGGTCACAATCGAACACTTCGCCGCCCAATTGAAACAAGAATCCAGCTCTGCAACTTGTCAAGAAATTCAACCAGACCCGACTTGTTATGTGTGACGTGTAGTGGAGTCGACCTCCCGCCAACTCTTGACAAGCATACGCCGGACACTCTCCATTCCAGGCTCAGGTGCATCCTTATCGTGAGGAAGAGTGTAGCGGTCATGCTTAATTATCTCAGTTGCGTTGCGTCTGTCCGCGGGTGCGAAGGGATGGTTCCTGAAGCGTAACAAAACAAATCAGTCAAGACGAGATATGGATGATGAAAATATGCAAACACCCACAATGGACTAAAGACGAAAGAAGGTATGTCAGGAGTAGTATACTGTAAACAAGAAAAGATGTGTTAAATAGGTAGATTTGCGTGTACGAACGTAGAGGAAGCATACAGCAGTGATTTCATGCAGCTCGCGTTGCAGGGAGAGACAAAAGTGGTCGAGGTCAAGATCGTTCAAGTCATAGTCGAACGGATTTTCGCTATAAAGATTTAATGTCAGACAAAGAAAGCTTTATCCGGGGTAAGTTTAACGCACATTTCTTGTCCAATTTCGAGGAAACCCAAAAGGAGGAAGGACGCAAAAGCTGTTCCCGGAATCGTCCACCATCCAAAGAAACTGAAGATTTGGAACTGTCCAGTACATGAGTAAGAGAGTTTGACGCGAGAGAATATGCATACGGGAAGGAACAGAAGGTATAGCCTAAGGCAATGTGATCAGATGATTCGGTGAGAGGATAGTCCCGGATAACGTACCACAGAGACATCCTCAAGTGAGCCTGGTAGGCAAATGGCAGGGGGGTATTTCTAATGCGTTCCAGGTTGGATAGCGTAACTTGCAAGGAAGAGATGTTGGAAACCACTCCAAATGAGATAGCTGGCTGCAAGAGGCCTGCCTGCAGAAGGTCTGCGACCGATCAATCAGTGAAGACTCCATCAAACTGCAAGGTCGACTTACAGTCGGCATACCTATTGAGTATCAAACCCATCAGCCTCACGTAGGAAATGAAGTTAGAATCCTCACTGTGACAGAACCAGGGAAATTTCCAAGGGGACATTGCTCTCGACCTTGTCAAGCTTCTTCCTCTTCAACCTCTCCTCCATCTCACGCTCTGTTAGCTTTTTATTTCTCAACACCCTGCCACACCACACAAAGAATCTTATGAGGGGGATATAGTCATGGAGCGATTTCGAAGGCGGGTTCCGTGAGGGCTTGAGAGGGTGATGACTATCGACTTCAGGCAAGACCTTCTCGGGATCAAAAGAATTGCCACTCGAACGGCTCTGACTACTATTCCTCTTGAAAGATCGGAACCACTTTTGTGACTTGTTGTCCTCTACCAAAGAAACGGCAGGAGAGTGAGTAGGAAGAGATTCGGTGCGCTCCGGGTGGTAGTGATTCGGGGTGTCAGCAGCAGAACGGGGATTGGAATGGGTGATGTTCCGATTCTTGTGGGCCTCCTCATAACCATCGGACGAACTCCACAAGGGAAGTTTATCATCCAGTGAGGGAGCACCTTCATTGGCGTAACGGGGGAGGAAACAAATTAGAGGGTAGAGGTCCTGGTAGTATACTCCAGGTTCGCTTCGGAGGAAGTGCTAAAAACAGTCAACAAGCATGTTCGCGGGATCCCATGTAATCACATACCTTTACAGCAACCGAGAAAGCTTGGATCTTTCAGAAGGGAAGATGAGTATTTTAAATGTTAACAGGCAATGAAGCGTTTACCAAGTTGATCATGGTCTTCTTTTCCATGATTACCTTCAATTTTATCTGTTCTTCAGATGCATCCGGGATGTCTCGTTTGGCCGAGACATGGATCCAAAACTATTAGTACCTGTCAAATCGACGGCTTCACTAGTAAATGAGGAACCTTACCAACATGGCAAGATTCTTCGACGTGACCTCAATGTCTGTCCACAACTTTCTACCCTCTTGATACCTGTTGACAATAAATGGAATGAAGATATTATCGATAAGATAGCATAAGCATACACACCGCTCGTATGCCGATGATGTCCTAAATGATATAACAAGACCGAGTACAGTACCCAGTACCGTCAGAAGAATATTCGAAATGACTAATTTGTGCGGCGTCAGTTTTGACACAGCGCTGACCACTGCAGCCAAGGTATCAGTGATAAATTTGTCTTGGGCTTGATTTTAATGGATGCACACATACTAATTGAGATGAGGGTGAAGAATAAGACCTCAGGCCAGATATCGTTGACTACAGTGGCCTGGAAGCGCTTGGCTGTCCATCTCCCACGGAAAAGAGGATTATGTGAGACCATTGCTTGCTCTGTATCACGAAGGAGACAACAGGGCCTGGATGCAATAGATATACGTTCTGCTATGACACAAGGTCAAGGATTATCAAGCCAAGGATGCAAGGGACGAGCGCTGAGGAAGGAAGAGAGAAGGACTTGGAGGGACTCGGTTATATGGGCACCCATTAACAACGAGCCCGTAAGTGTAATTTTTTTTTTGTGTTCCACAGAGAATCAGATAAAACCCGCATTGCCAAAGCAAACGCATGTCTGGGTGTGTTTCTAGATAAAAATAGATATCTGCTATTGATTGTTTTCGATCTTTTCCGTTTCCTTGACCGACTGAATGCTGTCCTTCAGGACGTTGTCATAGTGTTACGAGATTTCCATTCAATTGTCGGGAGTTGCCACATAAGTCGTTCAGCATTTCTCCTTGTTGGTCAGGGCCGATAAAATCCCAACCTTACCGCGGCACGGAAATGATCTGATGTTATTCATGGAAATGGTAACTATTGTGCCAAAGTTGGAGAACTTACAACTTTGAAACATGTCCCCTGACTTGTACTTGTTTGTGATCTTGTCAGACGAGCGATTTTATTCTCGCAAGGTTGATCCACCGCACAAGAAAGTTTGACTCCTCAATTTTAGCGGTCAAGGACGGAGGATCATGTCATTGAAATTATGGCTCCCGATAATAAGTGAGTTGACCTTCAAGGCCTCGTTTGTCATAGACTTTCCACAAATGTGTCCGTACGTGGAGGACATTTGAAGCACATCGTACTTGGTAGGTAGGGAGAATTAGTGTCGTCATTTTTTGGAGAAGCTCTTACAACTTTGAAACAGCGGGACGAAGGCTAGCACGATTGACTTCTTAAAGAGGGATATTTTGCAAGGATCCGAGTTTGTATAGACGCGCAATGCTATGGACAAAGCAATGTACGATCAAATTCAAATCAAAAACTTACGTGATCATCGATCAGTGTACCATACACAAGACACAACTGTCTCTGCGTTTCCCACCAATTTCCCACTGTAACCCATGCGTTCCACGCGTTCCAAGATGATAGAAAACGACACGTAGCTACAACAACACTGAATGTCCAAACGAGCAGGTATGGGCCGATGCAAGGACGGCATGTCCGAGATCTTTCGTGCCTACTTGTGGAAGCTTGCAAAAGACGCATTCTAGCTTGTCGTGTGGAACGGTATGAACGATTGTTTCCAACGATGACACAATGGATATGGCGATCATGAGGTCTACTATGAAGCTCTGCATGGCGCCTAGTGTGCTGATGTCTTTGCCTTCATTGGCGTCTCACCTAGATTTGCTCAGCTTCACTCTCGCGTCTGGAAATCTCGATCCTCTCTCAACCGATCTCCAACACGCCACACTGCCTCCACCGCCGCACGTAACGTCTTCACTCACGCGCACTCCTCGCACAGAATCCTCGCAATCACCCCAGCACCAAGTCACGCCCCTGAGCCTCCCGCTCACGCCCTCAATGCCGCCGTTCAACTTCCTTCCGCCAGGCCCAGGCTCTCAGCGGCACACCCGCAGCAGGCGTCTGCGTGCAAAAGGATCACACTGCTCTCCCCGTCCGCAACAGCTACCACGCCCTCCTTTGCCTCCGCCTCCGCCTCCGCGCCAAGCGCGAGCTCAGCCTCAACCTCGGCATTTGTGAGTTTCTCGCCCGGCGCGACGATGTCCCCCAGTGAGTTCTGGGGCCGCCCGGGGCACGGGGCGCCGCCTGCGAACCCGCTGATCAACCCTGCGGTCGGCGCGTCTGTGCATGTGCAGCATGTCGGTGGTGCTTCTGGGGCGAATCTGGGTGTAGGTGCAGAGCAGAGGAGGTGCACACCGACACGGAGGACTCGGCGCAGAAGCAGAAAGCAAGTGTACGCCCCTGTCCTGGTCGAGCTCGCACACGGCGACGATGCAGGTGCCGTGGTCGACGCAGACGCAGACGCATGTGTCCCTCGCACCCAAGAGTGGGCTGAACGAGGAAAGTGACGGCAAGGGCGCGGCGGATTCGGACACGAAAGTCAATGCGAATTTGACGAAGGACCGGGTCCTGCAATGAATTCGTCTTCGTCTTCGTCTCCGGAGCCGGGGGAGTGTGCCGCGGGGGCTGGTGATTTGGCTCTTTTTCTTCTTCGACGACGATTTCGAGCTCAGTTGGGAATTGGAATGGTGAACATGGATGTAGTGGTTAGGAATTTGGAATCTGGGATCTGGGATTGGGTCGCGGCGGGGCCGTCTTTTGGACAATTTGGTTTATATAGTGACTATCTCTGCCTTTTCCCCCCTTGTCTTGTAGCTGTTTTTCTTTTGTTGTTATGTAATAGACGATCTATATTCTTTTTATGACGATTGAAACCTAGATCTCGGACATGCCGTGCATTGCAACAGCCCATAGCATCACGTTCAACATCTTCCAATCGTTTCCCAGGCAGTGTTAATCATGCGGACGAAGTGAATTGTGTTCATCATGTTGGTTGGACAAAGCTTCAAGTGAGTGGCGAGGATACAGCTGATGACATTCAAAACAAGGAAGAGGACCTTTACTCAGCAAACTTTCAGGTTGGTCTGCCTCTATGCTGATGTTCTCCATAACAGTTTCAACTTGTTTCAATTTTATCTTTTTGTATGCGGAAAGGTGTTAGAAAACCAAATGTACAAAAAAAATTCAAAGGTTACTTCTCAATTTGATCATGGCGTCCTTGAACACGAAATGGCTGTACACCGTCATAGTGGTGTTATATCTGCTGATCATTTTCATGCGGATAGTTCTTCATTGCAAAAACATAATCATTGACCACTAGAAACCACTGACTGATCAAAACCAAGTTCATCAAGCGCAAAGCACGTTCTTCACAAAATATGGTGGTATTGAGGGTCTGATGGGTCTGGTCGATCAAGCCGTAACAAATCTTGCCGCTGATCCAATTCTAGCTCCTGTTTCCGCGTTTGCTGCGTAACAACCTGAACATCGCTTGATTCCTGCTCTAAAAACCAGTCTCGATTTACAATTCTCTAACTTGCTCGGATTTGTTGCTCCTTACCCAGGTCTAACATTTACCCGAGGGGTCAGTGTTGTTAGTAAATCTATGCACGAATCGCCAAGTTCGTGTCGATCGCCCCGACATTGAAAGCCATGGCTTCTGATGTCATCAAGCCAGTCACATAAAACATCTACGTATCTTTGCTTGGTTTACATATCACCATCCCTGTTTTTTGTCTCGTAAAGAGCCCAACTGAGACGAGGTTGAATGGTATCGATCACATTTGGGGTCTGCTGACCAAGGATTCCAACGTAGCTTCCATGACCAGCGTACAGAACGCATTCATGCTTGACACCATTATCATCGATTTTCAAAGGAGCATGAAGATAGCCCGACGGGATGCATGCGGTATCAATGATAGGAAAACCGCCGCCTTGGATCCGTCTTATCGCAGTTTTGTCACCCTGCCAGTGTCCTTTGTCGTTCCATACGCAGAACGCAGTGATCCAGCCACTAAGGTAAGACGGACCTGACCCACCAGCATTGTAATGACAAATTTTTTGCCAGAAATCAATGTTGATTTCGCCTTGCGAACTGCTGAGCATCTCTTGCGTGATCTTCTCCAACATATTTGCCCACTCATTGCATTTGTTTCCGTATCCGCGCAGCTTGGCAATTCGAGTGTGGATCTTCTGCCAGTCTTCAGAAGTGCCCTCCAAAGTGACGTTAGGAATACCGCACGCCAAAGTCAATCCATAAGTGAAATATTGTTTCATGCTTGCCATCAGGACAATGCTCCCTGTGACACGATCGTTTGTGGTGGTGGTCGAAAACGCGGGGAGGATCCAGTCGCAGATCTCGGGATCCGTCACATTGTCTTTGATTCGAGTAAGGAAGGCTTTGGAAAGGATTGTTTCATAATCGGCGGTTTCGAGTGTACCGGGCGCTCCCACTTCGAGATGCTCTTGCCCTTCATGAGCAACGAAATGGTGACGCACATCCTCAGCATTTCCAGTGACGAAAAGACCGAATTGTACAGCAATAGCCAGCCATACATCGTCTGGGCGCAGGATCAGGTTGTGATGTTTGTTGTATGCAGTCACAACCGCGTCAACGAAACCATTGTCTTTACGAAACTGCGCTTGAGCTTTGGGGATGGGATCGGATGCACGAATAGGATGTTCGGAAAGGACGCGACGCTGAATGAAAGGAGTAGAATC
>QLOM01003109.1:0-18936 GCA_003313785.1 Termitomyces sp. MG148 | reverse complement strand
GCAGACCATGGATCAACATACCTAAAGAAACGCAGGAGAAGCGGTGCCAAGAAGGGGCTTGCATTCTGTGCAGTGAGCAGGGTCACTTCATCAATAACTGCTCTAAGCACCAGACCATGGGCCAGGCCATCTGAACTATTGACAAAGAAGAATGTGACTTCCAGTTTATGGAAAACAAGGCAGTGATTTAGGATCAAAAGCCGCTTCAAAACCACCCAAAACAGAAGAACAAATCCTACACAAAGTAGTCCTTCCAGAAGATCATGAATTTGCTGATGTGTTCTCTGAAGAGAGCGCCAGAAAACTTCCCTTGCACTGACTCTACAACTACCAGATCAACCTTGAGAAAGGAACCTCACCCCCCTTTGGCAAAATCTACAACATATCAAAAGTCGAGTTTGGTGCCCTGAAGGACTACCTTGACAACATGCTTGGAAAAGATTTCATGTACCCCTCAATCTTTGCTGCTGGTGCCCCAGTCTTGTTTGCCAAAAAGAAGGATGGCTTCCTGCGCCTCTGCACCAACTACTGAGGACTCAATCAAGTCACCAAAAAGAACTGGTATCCTCTTTGTCAGGGGACAGGTCCTTGGACCGTCCACCCTAGCCTTGCTTAGTCTGTGTTGACGTTGGCACCTACATCTAGCCACCATTCAGACCGCTCTGGCCCTATCCTGCTCTATCCCTGTCTTAGCATCGACACCTAGCAGGTTAGCTGGTCTTTGGACCCACTCTACTTGCTAGCAGGCCTTTATGCCATTGGCTGGCTTACTTATGCTGACTATTGCTTACTCATTAGTGCTTAGTACATACCGGCCCTATTAGTTAATACACTGTAGTCATAGTGTATCCAATGTAGTATATAAGTAGGACTGGTAGATAGAATATCCCCAGTCCTAGCAATAGCATTGCTTCTGAGTCTACACATTAGCATTACTATGAGCTCTTTAGTGATGACCTTGCTTTCTGCTCTTGCTCTTCTGCTCCACCCCTTGTTAGTGGCCTGCCTTCTTGCCTGCCAGTTGCTTGTCACTGTGCTTGCTCAACACTCACTCCACTTAGTGGTAGGCTTGAGTAGTTGATGTGTCTGCCTAGCTTTCCACAATAAAGCATCCTCTTACACTCTCCCCCTCATCAGCGACCTAGTTGACTGCCTCCACAGCGCCAAGGTGTACACCAAAATCAATCTCTGGTTGGGCTACAATAACATTTGCATAGTCCCGGGACACAAATGAAAAACCGCCTTCTGCACCTGCTATGGCCTCTTCAAATACCTCATAATGCTTTTTGGCATGACCAACTCCCCCACCATCTTCCAGTACTTTATAAACAACATCTTCCACAATATGAACAATGTCTTTGTCATTGTGTACCTGGACAACATTCTCATCTACTTGAACTCATTGGAGGAACACTGGAGTCACATCTGCAGTGTTCTAGAGCGTCTGTGGGAGCACAATCTCCATGTCAAACCAGAAAAGTGCTCCTTCCACATCACCAAGGTCAAGTATCTCAGCATCATTGTCACTCTGGATGGTGTTTGCATGGACCCTGCCAAAGTTGAAGCCATTCTCAGTTGGCTCCAGCCATAAAACATCAAAGAGGTACAGTTTTTTCTTGGTTTTGCCAACTTCTACCATTGGTTCATCAACAACTACTCTGGTATCACAAAACTCCTCAACCAACTCACGTGCAAGAATTCCCTTGGAACTGGAACAGCAAGTGCCAGAGCATGTTTGAACTCCTCAAAAAGGCCTTCACCACCACTCCCATCCTCCACCACTTCAACCCTGCCTTCTCTGTTGTGCTTGAATGCAATGCTTCTGACTATGCTATTGCTAGGATATTCTCTCAGATGGAGCCTGGAACAAATAATCTCTGCCCCATTGCCTTTTATACTCGCTCAATGATCCGCACCAAACTCAATTATAACATCTACAACAAAGAACTGCTTGCTATTGTAGAAGTCTTCAAGCAGTGGCAGGTCTATCTTGAAGAGGCTCTACATTGCATCCAGGTCTACTCAGACCACAACAATCTTCAGTACTTCACAACCACCAAGCAGCTCAGCCACCACCAAGCTCACTGGTTGGAGGTCCTCTCTGAGTATGACTTTACTATTCACTATTGCCCTGGGCAGCTCGGGGCCAAGCTAGATGCACTCACACAACAACCAGACATCTACCCAAAGAAGTCATTTGAAGCGGAGAAAAACACCTTCAACAACTGCATTGTAATCCCTCCTGAACACCTCTACGCAATACTAATCATAAACAAAGAAGGAATCCTCCACCAAATTTGCAAGGCCTCCTCTAGATGACTACTTTACCCAACACAACCTTTGAAACACCTTCACCCTCACCTTCCCAATTGATCCCTTGTTTGCTTTATTCCTGGACAACTTACTCCTCCTCCAGTACAGACAAATCTATGCTCCAGACCACAAAAACATAAGGCTCAACATCCTACAACAATACCACAACTACAAGCTACAATGCCACTCCAGAATCTGTAAAACATACTAGCTTATCTCCTGCATGTACTTCTGGCCTGGCCTGAAGGAGAATGTTGCCCGCTACATCAAGGCTTGTGAGCCCTGCCTTTAGGCCAAGGTTCCTTGACACCGCCCCTATAGTCTCTTGAAACCCCTCCTTATAGGACGCCGCTCTTGGTCCTCTATCTTCATAGACCACATTGTCGAATTATTGGAGTTGGAGGGATACAATGCTAGTCTTGTCATTGTCTGCTGCCTCACCAAACAAGCCCTCTTCATCCCCTACTACACCACCAACGATGCTCTGGAGTTTGCCAGACTCTTCCTTAAGTACAACAAAGTTGCCCACAATCTCTGGGAGCTCCATCAATTTCTTCAGAAAGAAATTGACACCACCAACAAAGCCTATGCCAAGCACGCCAAGCATGCTGACACCTGCTGCAAAACCACACCCAACTGGACACCCAACTGGACACCCAGAACACTTGTATTGCTTGACCAATGCAACCTCAAAACTCAATGACCCTCTGTCAAGCTCAACCACAAGCAACTGAGACTCTTCAAAATTCTCTGCAAAGTCTTCTTGCATGCCTACAAACTCAACCTACTCCTGGGCCTTAAGGGTCTCCACCCAGTATTCCACATATGCCTCCTCAACAAGCATGCCCTGGACCTCTTTCCTGGCCAACAACCTAGTAAATCCCCACTAGTCAAGGTTGAAAGTGAGGACAACTACGAGGTCAATTAGATCCTTGACTCCCAACTTGTCTGGGGCCGCCTCCATTACCTAGTATGATGGAAAGAATACAAATCCAAGGACAACACCTAGGAATCTTGAAAGAATCTTGCCAGCGCCCCTGCCAAGCTCTGGAACTTCCACCAACAACACCTCAACAAGCCCCAGGACCCCCAGGATTAGATCACACAGATGGCCTTAGTGGGCATAACCCCTGCTTTTGGATTCACCAGGGATTCAACTCCCACCCAGACCCTTGTGTACTTTCTTATTTTCTTTCTTGCACTGTCTAAAGAATAACAGAAAAAGAAATTTTAGCAACAAAAAAAGAAGAACTGTGTACAAGCTAGTATTACAATATAGAACAACAATGATACAACTCCAATTCAAGACAAATTCACAACTTCCTCAATCCTGGCCACCTCTTCCCAAACTACCTCTGCCTTGACTCCTTGGCTGCTCCATGTTCTTGATTGCCAATGCCACCTCCATCTGCAATACAAGCGCCACTATGTTGTTCTTATGATGCAGCAAATCCTCCCCTGCGTCCGTTGCCACCTCCAGCCATGACCCTGGAGGAAATGTGTTCCTCCGCCGGTGCTCCACCAACAACAACTCCAGTCATGCTGCCCCCTGTTTGAGCTTGGGTGGCAGATCAAACAGCATCTGCTCCATGCCCTCTTGGAGCAACACCTGTGCCGCTGAGGCGCTATCAAGTAACACATGGTGCTCTTGGACCCAACCTAAAAAGTAGACTAGTCAGTGCTTGGATTAATAAAAGGGATGCCACATATGGAGAACAGCTGCTTGCCCCACCACTACCTCCATCAACCAATCCTGCTACTGGACCGCCAACTCCTTGATCCTTCTAGCCTCCTGGGCCCTTGACAACTACTGAATCTGCTCTGCTAGTGGAGCAATTGACACCTGCGCTCCCCTTACCCTCAGCACTGCTACTGCTTCTCTCTCCTGCTGCAATAGTGTCTGCAGATTCCAGATCTTAATTGCCCATGCATTCACTACATCCACCGCTGCTTGTTGGTCCTGCAGCGCCTTGTCACACTCCCCATGCACCTTGACCAATTCCACCTCATGCTGCACCAGCCCCCATTACCTGCTTGATCCGCTGACACAACTCCAGATTTGCCATTGAGAGCGCTCAATTGGCTATGACCTGGGAGTGATCAGTAAGTTGTGAAGACCAGGGAGGGCTAGAGAGGCCCACCACAAGCAACGCCAACTGCCAGAGGCACTTGGAGGGCTGGCTTGGCCCTATCTTCGGAGATGACAACGCCTGATGCTTACCCTTGTCCCAAGGGACCGGAGCAATAATAGCTGCTTGCCGCACCCCCTGCAGAGGCCCCACCTGTCAGGGGACTCCTTATGTCTCCCTTTTTTCACTCCTTATTCCTTCATTCTTCCTCTATTTATTTCCTTATTTCTGCTGTTACTTTTTTACTTTACTGCTTCTATTCTTTCAGCACTATCTATTAGTACTATTCTCAGCCCTTGAGATGCTCTGGTTCTTTAGTTATTATTCAAACAAGTGTAACCAACACTTTCAAAGGCTTAGTCATCTCAAGGCTAGCCTCCAAATTACTAAGCAAGTCACATAAAACATGTGCATGACCTCTGGCAATGGCAATTTCTGATTTTTTGATTATTTTCAGAGATTTTTTTTAGATTATAAATTTCATTGTGGCTTTTGTCATGCTATACAGTTACTTCCCATGCTTCTGGAGCCTTGGAAGCATCACTCCTGGCATAGGGAATCCCTAGACTTGTTCTCTTTGGATTTCCCTCTGCCAGGTGAGTAGTTATAGTTGTATTACCTATATATACTTTGGATTTCCCTCTGCTAGCTGTGTGACTGAGCCATAGCCTTCAGAAGTTGCCCTTACAGAGGACCAGAAAATTGAGAAGTTTTTTTTTCTCTTTTCCTTATTTTTATGACCCACATGGGCTTTTTGATGGCCATCAGACTTTGGATTCAACTCCTACAACAAAGCTGCACCGCTACAATCAACTAACGTCTTGAGAATTTTGACGCTAAGAAGGAGTGATGTCACAACCCACCTGACTAACCCCCAGACCTGAGCTCTGGTCCTGGGACCCTCAACACACTCCCCAGCAACCATTCCTACAATCACCCAACCCTGGGACAAACTCAGACAAATCCACCAACACAGCCATCACATCACACCCTAGCAATCCCCAGCGCTTCCTCAGATATCACTGACAGCCTCAGACACTCCCAGACAATCCCCAGCAACTCTCTAGACATCACCAGCATGACAAGCAACTCTACGCATCACACCCGCATCATTTAACCCATCATACCCATTATTCACTACATCATGCATCACTACGCATCATTTGATGCATCATGCATCACTCCAGATCAATCAGGCATCATGCACATCATTCATTGCATCATGCCTTTCATGTGCTCCCACCAGTTGTGCAGTACTGATACTATGACTCTCAAAGCAACAACACCACTACTGCACCCTAAACTAATACCTGCGGGCCTCCTTTGTCTCCTCCTATGTCCCCCAAGCCACTACTGAGACCCTGGAGTCCATCCTTAGACCCGGTACTGAAACCCCCAGACCTTAGCATACAGTAATATATAAGCACCACCATAGCACCTCGTACAGTAGTCTTGATATTGCCTAAGTATTCTTGGTATCCTTTGCCTTGTCTCTAGTCTTGTCTATTCAGCCTTGTACTTGTCTCTGTCACATTGTCTCATACTCATCTCTTACTCTTTTGTATCTTGTCTTTTATACTTTCCTCTTCAATCTATCTGTTTTTTGTCTTCTCCTTTCTGCTCCGTTTCCTTTTGTCTCTCTATTCTAGTCTCTGACATCCTAGTCTTCAACTTAATTGGCTCCACACAGTCCGACTTCATTAAAGCTCGGCTCCATGCTCATTTAAACTTTAAACCTTAGCCATGCAGTCATTTTTTGTATCTTCCACACTGCAAAACAACTGCCAGCATGTCAGTACATTTACTAACTGTCTCAGACCTTTTCCAACTAGTCTATTTTGCCCTGGCACTTGCTTCCTGCTCATGCCCCTTGCTGTATGTCCCAGCACATCCTGCCCAGCTTTTTCTCAACCCTGGCACATGTTCCTATGCCCCAACGCACTCCTCTGGCTTTTGGTAGGCCCCTTTTGTGTCTGTACACATCTGAGTCCGCTTTGTAAGGCCTTGCCCAGACTTGCTGAGCCTTCAGGTCAGCGAAACCTGACACCTCTGTTGGTGGTGTAGCATCAGTGTCAGTCTTAACTCCAGTCTCCTCCTGGTCCATTTCAACCATTCTTGGGTCTACAATGATGCCATCAAGATAACTCTATGCACCTTGTATATGCGCTGCAATGAGGATCTAGTTGCAAAAAGTTGCAAAGTTTGACCTGTCAAAATGGGCTTCCTTGGGGAAGGTGGGGGGGTTTGGTGTAACTATGCCTTCAGAAGTCATGTTTGAAAACTTTTTAGTAGTGTTGGTGTGTGTCCATAGTGTGAGCCTGTATTTATGGTGCAAGTACATTTCTGTCTTTAGCAGCTGGAAGCACTAACAAAAAGGGCCCAATAACCTGTAGAATACCAAGTATGTATGAGCCTCAGTCGGTACACATTGCATGCAAAAGACTGTTATTGACCTGTAGAATATCAAGTGTGTATGAGCTACAGGTAAGTAAGTAAACGGTCTTGAGAAGTATATGGTAATGCGCTCATTCTTAGTCAGTACACATTGTGTGCAAAAGACTGAGGGTGGCAAAAATTGTAAATCATATTTATGCTTTTGAAAATTTTATACCAAAGTAAAAAGTAAAGTTAATTAAATGAAAATAAAAACATGAGGCTCACAAGTATGCAGTACACTTTGCTTGTGTAACTGCTTTCATGATGAAAGATGGTACTTTTGATGTGTGAGTTCTAGACATCTAACTCAACAGAATTGATATAGGAGGTTTGATTGAGGTACAAGGACCTGTTGATGCAATCTCATATAACCTGTAGACCTAGAATATGATGTATTTCTCCTAAGTCCATGATGTCAAAGTTGTCAGCCAAATTCTCCTTAAAGGAAATGATTTTACAAATATCCTTTTTGGCAATTGCCATGTCATTGACATAGATGAGGACAATATGTAAGAATAATTTTGCCTCCAGATTGAAATATATATAAGCAATCATTGGATTGAGCTTGCTCAAAGCCTAGCATAATAAGTACTCCATGTAAGTGGCGTTTTCAGTTTTTCCAGCTTGCTTTAAGCCATAGATTGCTTTATAGAGTTTCTAGAACTTTTTCTTGCCAATACCTTCAGGAGCTCACATATATATTTCCTCATTGAGATTTCCCTCTAGATGTGTGCCAATCACATCAATTTGATGTATCCCCAGATCTGAAGTTGCAGCAAGGGACAGAAAAACACAAAAAGTAGTGAATTTTGCAATGGAGGAAAATGTTTTGTCATAATCAATACCAGGTATTTGCAAAAAACTGAAATGTTGTCAATGAAGTTGCAAAGCCTTACAGTCACACAATAGAACCAGATTGATATGTGATTCTAGTACTACAATGTATGACAGTGAAATTGGCTGCCTTATCTAAGGCAGCCATAGAAAAATATAGCATAAAATAAAATAAGATTAATTATATAATTATTATTTAAGATAATAGTTATTATACTTTTTGAAGAGGCTGTAGAGCCAAGCTCTACAGCTATAAGTCCATTACATACCCCCCTTTTAGACTGCTAAGCAGTCTACATAATAGGGTACATGGTGGAAGTGTATGTACAATTATATAAAAAAAAAATTGTCCTTATAAATGCGGAAGCAAATGGAGCCTCCACAGCTCATAGTCCATGTCTATCTATCAGAGAACACAACACTGACGTTAACTGACAGTACCAATGAATGGAAAGGATGAGCTGCCTACAAAGGTTACGCAGATGGTGGACGTGCCAACTTGCTGGCCAAGTCAATTCTCATCTTGGTGTTGATGTTAGCCAACGATGTCAAGGCAACAGGTGCAGACAAGGTTGATGCCACTGGAGCCAAAACTGTGGTCTGCTGTACCACAGGCAAGGGTGGATATGGTCCATGTCTGGACTGGCAGTGCCATAAGTTGCGGCAATTAAGATTCATTCCAATTGGATAGTATAATTCTGCTCAACGTAGTTGTATTCTTGGGAGTTTTCACATGCTAGCAGTGGGTGAAGATGGATCATGTCATCAACAGTGGGGTTTCACCAGCTGTCCCACTGAGAAATTGCAAAAGGCTTGCCATATTGATCTAGTTGATGATGATGTTCATTGTTGACATCTTGGTATATGTCAATTGAAGTGTTCGCCTCAAAAAAATGTGTTTCTAGGAAGACCATGCCAAAGGTGTAAGCATGGTCTATCCATTTGGGGAGGATGCGGTTCACAAGCAAGGTATGCAGTACATCTGCATCCATTAGGTTGACCGCCATGGCATTATTGAATTTTGGAAGAGTGAGCTGAATAGCTGTCCAGCTTATAGGGTGAAAGGAAGCCTTGGGATTGACAGCATGATATGCTGCAATAGCTTCCTGGTACACTCCCAGATGCACAATGATCAAGGCAAGAAGCCTTGCAAAGCATCTATGAGCTTGTTTCTGGAGAGAGAGGGCACAGATGAGGCATGTCCCATAACTGTTCTCCAGTGGATGCAGTAGGCAAAGTCTACCACAATTCCAATCACCCAGTTCTGCATACTTGGGCAGCAAAAGTACAGAATATTCTGGGCCAGCTTGAACAGGCTGAAGATAAATCTTGTACTTTCAGAATCAAAGCCAGCCAATGTGAAAAATAGCCTCCCGCTGCAGTCCTTCCACTGCAAGTATCCTTCAAGGATCAGAATGACTGCCAAGTTCATATAGTGGGATGAAAGGTCCAGGAGAGACGTAATGTGCTCATACTCTAGTGTACACGCCAAAGCCATTGTGTGGTTGTACAGGGAGGCATTGAAGTTGTAGCTGATGCACTGGAATTTACGCATCAGGTAGTATGCCTCTTTGCAGGTGGAGATAGACTTATACTTATTTTGCAAAAGCTCAAAGAGCTTTTGCAGCTGTTGGGGATTCATTGTAAATTCTCAAGGTATGACCTTACCAATCTTAGGATTGGTAATGTAGTACTTCTTCACAGCTTCTGCCTTGTAGTAAACAGCAGCCATGGCTTCATCTCCAACAAATATGGTGTTGGAGAGCCAGGAGTAGTAAAAATGGTAGTCCAATACACCACCAAAGAAGCAATTTGAACGTTCAACAGCTATGCCATTGATAAAAACTCCCAGACCATCAGGAATTCTCCTGGTGGCCTGCTCCACCCAGTCCTTGTTAGCCTTAGACTGCCGTGGCAGCCTTGTGCTTGGCGCAAGCAGCAATCTTCTTGTTCTTTGCTAACTGCTGTCTGTAGTTAGTAGGCATCTCTCCTTCTAACAGCGTATCTGCCAGGTGCTTGCTATTGTTGCTCTTGTCACTCAGCTCTTCTAGGCTGAGCAATGCCAGGGTTAGTAGCCGGCTTTCTACCTCATTGTTGGACCAAGTGTCCTTCTTCATGGACACAGAAATATACAAATCCAGTGGTGCTTTGAATTGCACCGCTGGTATAAAAAACTGTCAGGGGACTCCTTATTTCTCCCTTCTTTCACTCCCTATTCCTTCATTCTTCCTCTATTTATTTCCTCATTTCTGCTGTCACTCTTTTACTTTACTGCTTCTATTCTTTCAACACTATCTATTAGTACTATTCTCAGCCCTTGAAGTGCTCTGGTTCTTTAGTTATCATTCAAACAAGTGTAGCCAATGCTTCCAGAGGCTTAGTAAGTGTCCAGAGGCTTAGTCATCTCGAGGCTAGCCTCCAAATTACTAAGCAAATCACATGAGACATGTGCATGACCTCTGGCAATGGCAATTTCCGAGTTTTTGATTATTTTGGGAGATTTTCCTTTTTTAGATTATAAATTTTATTGTGGCTTCTGTCATGCTATACAGCTACTTCCCATGCTTCTGGAGCCTTGGAAGCGTCACTCCTGGCATAGGGAATCCCTAGACTTGTTCTTTTTGGATTTCCCTCTGCCAAATGAGTAGTTATGGTTGTATTATATACTTTGGATTTCCCTCTGCCAGCTGTGTGACTGAGCCATAGCCTCCAGAGGTCGCCCTTACAGCAGAACAAGTCTCTACATTTTGGTCTGGGAGCCCCCTTTAGCCTGCTTGAGCCCTCTCTTGCCCTCTTAGGTCACTCCCTCATTGGATTACCTCTGCTTCTCTGTTGCTTCTATGACTCAACCAGCCTCCTCAAGTGCTCCTTTGGACGCTTCTGCCCCTCAGGATGATGCCTGGGGTGGCTTGCTGGCTCTAGAGACTCAGATGCAGACCACTCAAGCTTCCCTCACCCTTCACACCACCGAACTTGCTGGATTATGTCAGGCCACAGACACTATCTCTCATTCTCTTCAGGCCCTCTTAGAGCACCTCCCCCTCTCTCCTACTCCTCTCCAGGCACCTCTAGTTAGGGCTAACACACCTCCAGTCCCTTGCTCTGGGGCCTCTTCCATGGGCGAGCAATTTCTGCAGTCATGTATCACCTACCTTCAGCTCAGTGAGGAAGCCTTTCCTTCTAATGCTCTCAAGATTGCCTGGGTTCTTTCCTACATAAAGTCTGGACAAGCTTCAACATACGCGCTATGAGTTTTTTGATATTCTGGAGGAGTAGAGAGCTTTGGAAGCTAAGATCAGTTTGAGAAGGAGTTTTGAACTGAGTTCTTTCCCTTGGACCCTGCTAAGGTAGCAGCTCTTACTCTCCAGGACCCTCATCAATACAGACAGGGAAAGCAGACCTAGATGAGTACATTGATTCCTTCCAAGCTCTTGTTGAACAGACCAGCTATCCAGACGGTCTTCAGCTCTGTCTCACCTTTCAAGATGGCCTCCTTTCCTCTCTCATGGATCAGATCAACAGTATGGCCAAAGGACGACCTGACAACGCACGTATTGAGTCCTGGTATCAGGTAGCACACAACCAGTGACAGCTCATGGAGTTAAGGCATGAGCTCCACCAAGGAACTACCTCTTGTTCTGCCTCATATGTACCTTTACCTGCTTGTCCTCCCATCCAACCCTCTTTCTCATTTCACACTCCAGCCCCAGCTCAGGTACCTGCTGCACGTCCTCTTCCTTTAGGAGTCCCCATGGACATTGATGCCTCTTGCCAACACTCCTCTCTTCCTCTCCTCTGTCGTCGCTGTGGAAAGCCTGGTCACTTTGCTCAATATTGTTCTCAGGGGTTGGAGGTACACTATCTCTTAGCCTTAGAGCAGGAAGAGCTCCTTCTTCAGCTCCTGGCGGCTAAAGATGCTCAGAGAAACCCTTCCTCAGATGCACAGATCAAAGCAGAGCCTTTGGATAAGTCCATGGGTCCTGTGGAGGCTGTAGTGACTCTTTTGGATGAGTCCTTAGGTTCTACAAGGGAGGGTTTTTAGTAAGGCAACGAATGAGTTATATGCCTCCATCGCCTGGTCCTAGTCAGTTTGCATGCCCACCAGTAGAATTTTCCAATATATTGCCCTCTATCAATGATTCTCTGGCTGAAACTGTAAGCACCCCCTCCAACATACAAAATACCCTCTTGGTTAAAGCCTCAGCTGAGACCTCTTCTCCTCCTCCTTCTGTCCGACGCCCACGTGTCCTAGCTTGGGAACAACGCCTCCCTCGCTGCTATGTTATTGCCTCCATTCCCTCTCCTAACTCTCTGCATCTCAATATAGAGATTGAGACAACTGATACTCAGCAGACTCGGAGCATTGTAGCTCTTCTGGACAGTGGTACCACTGGACTCTTTCTTGATACTCACTATGTAGAACAACACCAACTCACTACTTGGCCTCTCTCTTGTCCCATTCCAGTCTATAACATTGATGGTACACTCAACAAAGCTGGATCCATCTGCTTGGTAGTGGATTTAGTCCTTCGTTACCAGACTCATTCTGAGCATGCTGTCTTTGTGGTCACTAGCCTAGGGAAGCAGGACATGATACTTGGATTCTCCTGACTACAAGACCACAACCCTGAAATTGACTCGGCCAAGAGTAAAGTGAGTATGAGCTGCTGCTCCCGATGGTGTTCTACATGTGCCAAGGAGATTAAAGAGGAGCGTAGAGCCTCAGTCCATGAGCACGCTGCTATACGTGCTTGCCAAGTTGGACACCTCCTTTTTGCAGACCTTGACCTACTGAATCCTTCTCCCTTGGCATTCCCTTATAGAGAGGCCCTCTATGAGGACGTTCAAGGTGTAGTGAGTGAAGCCCAGATGAAAGATGGATGTGAGGGTGAATTCGTGTGTGCTCTTGACTCAGAGTCTCTAGGCGAGGCCATTGAAACAGGTGATAGGATCTATGCAACTACTTTACAACCTCCCTCAACTGTGGCAAAGATTAGAGCTAGCCAAACTACTTCCCAGCAGCTAGCTCAGGCATTTGCCGCCAACTCTGCTCCTGAGTCGTTCCAGAATGCAGTTCCTCATCACCTGCAAGACTTTGAGGACGTTTTCTCTAAGGCATCATTTAACTCCCTGCCAGAGCGCAAGCAGTGGGACTATGCTATTGAGCTTACACCCAATGCTAAGCCCTCCAGCTGCAAGGTCTATCCTCTTTCTCCCCAAGAACAAGATGAGCTTGATGCCTTCTTGCAGAAGAATTTAGATTCTGATTGCATCCGTCCCTCAAAGTCCCCAATGGCCTCTCCAGTCTTCTTTATTAAGAAGAAGGATGGTTCTCTACGTCTGGTTCAAGACTATTGAGTTTTGAATGCAATGACTGTGAAGAATCACTACTCCTTACCACTTATTTCAGAGCTTGTCAACAACCTCCAGGGTGTGCGCTATTTCACCAAGTTGGATGTCTGCTGGGGCTACAACAATGTGCGCATCAAAGCAGGTGATGAGTGGAAGGCAGCGTTCCAAACAAATCGTGGACTCTTTGAACCTCTGGTGATGTTTTTTGCCCTTACTAATAGCCTAGCCACCTTCCAGACCATGATAAATAACATCTTCCAAGATCTTATAGCAGAGGGTGTTGTGTGTGTATATCTTGATGATATCCTCATCTATACCAAGACTTTAGAGGAACATTGTTGGATTACACGCATCGTGCTGGAATGTCTCCACCAACACCAGCTCTATTTCAAGCCAGAGAAGTGTGAATTTGAGCAGACTAAGATTGAATACCTTGGACTGATCATTTACCATGGAATGGCTGAGATGGACCCAGTCAAAGTGGCTGGTGTGGCAGAGTGGCCAGAGCCCAAGAACAAAAAGGAGGTTCAGGCCTTCCTGAGCTTCACCAACTTCTACTGGAGGTTCATTCAGAATTTCTCACACCATGCCTAGCCCTTCTTTGATCTCACCACTAAGGACACTCCTTGGCACTGGGATGTGGCACAACAGACTGCCTTTGATGCCCTCAAACAAGCAGTTACTTCAAAGCCTGTCCTCTTATTCCCAGATGATAACTCTCTCTTCCAGGTGGAAGCCGATAGCTCAGATTTTGCTACTGGAGTCATCCTTTCTCAGCAGTCCAAGGAGGACGGTAAGTGGCATCCTGTGGCTTTCTACTCCAAGAGTCTCAATGCCGTGGAGCGCAATTATGAGATCTATGACAAGGAGATGTTGACTATTATTCGGTCATTTGAGGAGTGGCGACATTTCATTGAAGGTGCCAGGCATAAGTTTGAGGTGTGGACTGATCACAAGAACTTAGAGTACTTTTGGACGGCCAAGAAACCTAACCGCCAACAGGCTTGATGGTCCTTGTATCTGGCCAACTTTGACTTTTCATTGCACCACAAACCTGGATGAAGCATGGGCAAGCCAGATGCGCTTTCTAGGCGAACTGATCATGGTTCTGGAGCTAGTGACAATGACAATATTGTACTCCTGAAGCCAGAGCTCTTTGCTATCCGTGCTCTAGAAGGTGTAGTTGGCCAGAGAGAAGAAGCAAGCATCCTTCAAGACATCCGCCAAAGTAACCAAGAGGGCACTCAAGAAGACCTGGTAGCCAAGGCTGCTCTGGCCCTGCATACATGGAAGAGATCTGGAGTGAAGTCAGTTCACACTGATGAGTAGTCTTTGGAGAATGGTCTTCTCACCTTCCAGGGACACATTTATGTACTCAACTTATCTAACCTCCAGAGGCAGATTGTTGAGCAGCATCACAATTCTTGGATTGCAGGCCATCCTGGCAGATGGAAGACACTGGAACTGGTTTCTTGGAATTACTGGTGGCCTCAAATGTCACGGTATATTGGCTCTTACACCTCCACCTGTGATCTCTGCCTTCAAACTAAACCTCGTTGTCAGCCTCCCATGGGACAATTTCATTCTTTGCCTATTCTAGCTGAGCATTGGAGTGTGGCCTCAGTAGACTTCATTGTTGAGTTACCAGATGCTCATGGATACAATGCAATCATGGTAGTAGTAGATCTCTGTGGCAAGCATGCTCACTTCATTCCAACACACACCACCTGCTCTGCTATGGGTGCTGCTAACCTGTACCCGAAGCATGTCTGGAAACTCCATGGGCTGTCCGATGCCTACGTCTCAGACCATGGACCTCAGTTTGTAGCAGAGTTTACTAAAGAACTGTATCATCTGCTCCATGTTAAACTCCACACCTCCACTGCCTACCACCTCCAGTCCAATGGCCAGACTGAACGTGTCAACCAAGAGCTGGAACAGTATCTTTGGCTTTTCTGCAATGAACAATAGGATGACTGGGACAACCTATTACCAGAGACTGAGTTTCAATACAACAACCGTGTATATGCTGTCACTCAGATGTCTCCTTTCCTTCTGGATACCAGTCGACACCCTTGGATGGGATTTGAGCCTCGTGGACAACCTTCAAAGAATGAAGCTGTTAACAAGTTCCTAGATTGGATAAAGGCAGCTCAAGAGGAAGCTAAGGCAGCCTTAACTAAGGCAAAGGACGACATGGCTCGCTATTATGATCATGGACGAACTCCAGCCCCCAAGTACAAGCCTGGAGATCAAGTCTATTTGGATGCCTCTGATATTGCTACTACTCAACCTTCTCAGAAGCTTTCTCATCGTTGTCTAGGACCCTTTCCTATAGTAAAGCAGGTAGGCCCACTAGCCTATCAACTCAAACTGCCTAGTGGAATGAGCCGACTCCATCCGGTCTTCAATGTAGTAAAGCTCTCTTCTGCACCAGACAATCCAATTCTAGGCCAACGTCCACAGCCACCACCACCTCCAGTTCTGGTAGACAATAGAGAAGAGTATGAAGTGGAACAGATCCTAGACAGCCAACTCTTCAGAAATAAGCTTCAGTTCAAGGTCAAATGGAAGGGCTATGGAATTGAAGACATCTCTTGGGAGCCACAAGAAAACGTCCATGCTATCATGAGCAGTAAGGATAGGTAAATTGTGGGGGCCCCCATGGTGAGGTGGAAGTGAATTGAAGATCTCAGAGGATGATTTCCCAGTGATGACATAGAAACATATATTGTCATTGCACTAGAACGTCTTATAAGCAAAGCACTTAGCCGGCTGTCAGGGGACTCCTCATTTCTCCCTTCTTTCACTCCTTATTCCTTCATTCTTCCTCTATTTATTTCCTTATTTCTGCTGTCACTCTTTTACCTTACTGCTTCTATTATTTCAACACTATCTATTAGTACTATTCTCAGCTCTTGAGGTGCTCTGGTTCTTTAGTTATCATTCAAACAAGTGTAGCCAATCCTTCCAGGGGCTTAGTAAACATCCAGAGGCTTAGTCATCTCAAGGCTAGCCTCCAAATTACTAAGCAAGTCACATGAAACATATGCATGACCTCTGGCAATAGCAATTTATGAGTTTTTGATTATTTTTGGAGATTTTTCTTTTTTAGATTATAAATTTTATTGTGGCTTCTGTCATGCTATACAGTTACTTCCCATGCTTCTGGAGCCTTGGAAGGGTCACTCCTGGCATAGGGAATTCCTAGACTTGTTCTCTTTGGATTTCCCTCTGTCAGGTGAGTAGTTATGGTTGTATTACTTATATATACTTTGGATTTCCCTCTGCCAGCTATGTGACTGAGCCATAGCCTCCAGAGGTTGCTCTTACAAAAACATGGTGGAGCCCTCAGCTCCAGCTGGGACTCCAACTGCAAAAACCACTGCTGTCAACACATCCTCATCCACTGGCCTTGTGGGCCTCAATGAATGGGTGAGGGCATGTGCTGATAAGAACAGTCCTCGTAAGCTGGCATCCACAACTATGAGTTCATCTTGTAGCTTGGATGGCATTGGAGTGAGTTCTCTCGCTTCCTTCTGATGCTGAAGTGCCTTCTGCACCTCAGCTACTACCTCTTGCTGCCCATCATTGCAGGCCATGTCTTGAGCCCTGAGGTGCTTCGCCTCAGCCTACTCCTTTGGTGACAACGGATGCCTCTTCAAGGCATTAGCAAAAGTCTTGATAGTATTATTGTTATGCTGTTGTAGCATAACAATTTTGTCAAGGAGCTCAGTAATAACTACCTAAGCAACAGAGTCCTTCAAAAAAGACGATTCCAGTGGCACTCTCTGGCTGGCAGACACCAAACATTTCCACACTGACTCTACTTGCAGGTCTTAGGACCTCCAAAGGTATTACTACCCCCTTTTTCTTTCTTTTCTCCACATATGAAATGTACCATGGAGATAGCGTGTGCTTTGGCAAGAGGGACTACCGACAAGGAGGCATTTGAGGTCTAAGTAGACCTTGCACCAGCCCTTGCAATGCGGGCTTATCCCACCTGCACCCTATGAGTTTACATGGTGCTCCTCCACATGCTGAGTAACTCCTTGGAGGCAATTGCCTCTGGTCTCTTCTGTACACTGTAAGAGTAGCCTCCAGAGGTTGTGGCTAAGTCACACAACTGGCAGAGAGAAATCCAAAGTTTATTAGAATAGTACAGTACAACAGAAATATAACTAATCACCTGGCAGAAGGAAATCCAAAGAAAAAAAGTCTAAGGATTCCTCTGCCATGGCGCAGCGCATCAGCACAAGTGGCAGAGGTGTAGAAACAACTATGCAATACTTCTCAGAAGGCATAGGAGCATCCCAGAGAACTCTGAGGTTCTGAAAAAGGAAGTTCCAGAAATGAAAGTCCCCTGACATACACCTCTTGGAAAAGCAGCGTGCAGTCTTATTGTTGTCAAAGTTTGGCTACCTCAACTCTTCCTTGCATGGGGCATAACAACTCCTCATCAACTTCCATAGGTGCTTCCTGTGGTGCAATTAGTGCATGATTATCAGAAAGGACCATACTTGCACTCTGGGTCTGCACCTGCAGAAACGGCATCAGCATACTCCACATCATCAGCAACTGACCCATTTGCTGTCCAAAACCAGCCAGTCCTGGGAAATACAGCATAGGCATGAATTGAGGAAAGAATTGTTGTTGTCCAAATTGGGCAAGAGGCTGCCCAAACTGGGACATTGTCAGGTACAATGCCACACTCAGCATTGTCATTGATAGTGGCTGTTGTTGTTGTTGTGGGGGTGGTTCCCTCCCTC
This sequence comes from Termitomyces sp. MG148, assembly GCA_003313785.1. NCBI lineage: Eukaryota > Fungi > Basidiomycota > Agaricomycetes > Agaricales > Lyophyllaceae > Termitomyces > Termitomyces sp. MG148. The sequence goes on along the minus strand of QLOM01003109.1, from coordinate 1,103 downwards.
CTCTGGAACCCTGCAGGTTCCAAGGCTATGACTAAGGCATTGTACCTTGAGACAAATATGACATTTTTTGCAGACAATGTTGTTGTTGGTAAGAAAAAAGAAAAAATTCTTACTCATCAGGTTACATAACCTGATCCAATCAAAAGATATGCCTTTTTTGATCCATACTATCTGATCAAATAGCATCTTATCCATCTTATCTGTACAGATCATGCCTGATCCAATTGTAATCTTATCAATCTCCAATAAAATAGTAGATCTGATCTTTCATCAGATCTGGCTTACTTAGACTAAGCATGTGAGTGCTTAGCAAGCTGACTTGGGCGTTTGATGCCCTGCAGCTCTAAGTATTGCTCCAAAGCTGCAAGCTTTGAGCATGTCTGATATGGCTCCTATGTTGTATCACCAGCACTCCACTGTACCTCAAATTTGAGGTGCATTCCCTCTTGCCATCAATGGCCCAGGATCTCCTCAACAAACCATTCCTGTTTGTTACTAATACCAAGTCATAAATTTTGGGTGTCACCCGATTTGGAAACATAGTATCATTGTTTGCATTGTATTGTCTGAGTAACAATACATAGAACTTGAGTACAATGTGTCTTGCTTGTAGAGCTGCAAGCAGCTCTAGTACATAGTTCAATGTACTTGGTTCTGCGACCAAGATTTTGTAAGGTCCAATGAACTTTGGACACAACTTCCTCATTCTTCCTTTTAGGAGGTTAAGATTCTTGGTTGATAGGTATACTAGCATGCCAGGCGTTAGTTTAGGCTCATCACTCCACCTATTATTTGCATGTCATGCCTATATGACACGTGCTGCAATGATTGCATCATGCACATTGGCCAGATCCTCCAATGCTTTTTGCACGAAGTCCTTCACACTTTTGTGAACAACCTTATCCCCTCTGAGCTCTTGAAGCATGGAGGGCATGTAACCTCTATTGAGTTCAAACGGTGCGTATTTTGTGGTTTCTGACACACTCGCATTTATAGCAAACTCAGTCAGGGGTATCTTATCTACCCAGTTGGTCCCATTGATGACGCCCAAAAGTCGCTAAGTACTGTCAAGGGTAAACGGTACCTAGCTACTGTGGAAGATA
>QLOM01003108.1:0-15697 GCA_003313785.1 Termitomyces sp. MG148 | reverse complement strand
GAAATGCCTGGAGAGGCACAATAGAAAGTCCATCTGGTCATACAGTGGCTCAAAGAACTGTTCCAATGTTTTATACTTTTTAAAAGATGACATTAGCATGAAAGTGTCAAGGGCCGCTGACCCAGAGGCTCGCTGTAGAGTAATGAACCCACTAGTCAGAGGGGCTTGGAGGGTGATAGAGGTTGCAAAGGGCTTTGGGAAAGTAATCCAAAGTACTCCAAAGTAGTCTGATCATAGTTGTAGCTCAACTGGAGTGGCAACAGAGGTTGAGCACAAGTGGAAGAGGTTAGAAACTTAAGATCAGACAAGAAATGGAGATGAGAATGGGTTTATTGAGAGAAAAAGAGAGAAAAGAGACAGAGTAGAAAAAGATAAGTAGAAACTATAGTTAATACCAAGACTAAGAACCAACTAAGGGGCCAAAGCCTTATATACTTGGAAAAGGCCAGAAGCATGGGCAGGCCCCAGGGTCAGTGGAGTATTTGTTTTGGCAGAAGCACGTAAGGGGACAGGGGCTGGAAGGAAGTAGCCAGATGGGGAAAGAAGGTTGGGAAGGTGATGCGCCACTGATGTGTGATGGGTCGGTGGAGAAGTCGTGTGCGCGTAGAGGAGAGAGTCAGGTTGAGGTCAGGGTTAGTCTTGGACATGGGTGGAGAGCAAAGGGGTGAAAAAGAAGTGACTGCTAGCGTTGAGCCCTTGAGGTGCAGTGCCAACGGTCTCTAAGCATTAAGAGTGGGCATGGGAGCTGATGGTTGATGGATCTGCCACACAAGTTCAACTTGTTGAATTTCTTAGGCCGATCTTTCTCTCTTCTCCATGCCTTCACTTGCAGACCAACCAACTACCAGTGACAACTCTGCATCTAGGTCCTCTTTCTTAAAGCAGCATGCTTTCACCGCCATGACCGTCTCCTGGCACGCTCTTGCTGCTGCATTGCCCCCTTGTATTGCCAGAGTCGCTGCACACGCCATCTCCATGCTCAATGTCCTTATTCTTGCTGCCATCCACGCAGTTGTTGACTGCATCTTCCCTCAGTCACTGGTGCCCCCCCAAGCATGGTGCTAGGCCAACGTGCTAGTGAGTCATCTCCTTTGCTTTATGGGCCTTCCTGACCCTGTCTTAGTGCAACTTCTGCACCCACAGTGGCCAAGAGTGTTTGTTCCCCTCTTTCAACTCTTAATCATAGCAGAAGAGAGCCACTTCTGGGGCATATTAGCATCGACACTCACGCTGCTCCTTCTGCACTCTGTGGGCAGCACAATGGGTTTTGGAAGAGATGGGTTGGGCACTAGGACAGGTGTACAAGCTGCTGGGAGAAAGGAAGAGGTGGAGATCATGTGGTGTACTCAGAAAGATAGAGAGGCTAAGGAGGACTGGCTGAAGTAGGAGGGGATAGGGAGCGTGAGGGTGGAGAAGGGAGTGGTAGGGGATGAGGTGATTGACCTGACACTGGAGGAAGGAGTCTCAGGTGGGGTGGACTCGGTGACGGCAGAAGTTGGCACCTTGGCTGTGGAAGAGGAGTCTGTAAAGAGAACACTTAACATCTGTGAAACTCCTTCCACAGAATCAGCGATGCAAAGGGCAAGCAAGAGTCAAGCAAGCACAGAAGCGGGCAGGAGTTGAGCAAGAGGCAAGCAAGGCTAACAGAGAGTTGGACGGTACTAGATAAGCTTATAGTTGGTTCAGTGAATAGGCCAGAAGAACACTGCTATTATTCAGCCTAGGAATATTCTATTCCACAGGCTGCCTATATATACTACATTGGTGGCTGTGCTATTACTAATACTGTTTACTAATCAGGCCCCGGTATGTAAAGGAGTATAACTAACAATAATCAATGCTGAATAAGGTCCAGGCATATGACTTATCAAGGCTGACTACTATAAGATGGAAGGGAAAAAAGTGGGCCAAGCAGCTGGTTGGACCTGCTTAAAATAGGCATATCATTGGACTAAGCTGAGAATAGAGTTGGACATGGTCTAGAGACTGGTCCTCTGACAGAGTCTGCAGGTCCCTTGACCTATCCAGAGGAAGCGATGGAGGAAAGTATAGAGGATCAGAAAGAGGGTCCAGATGACAAGGAGGAGGCAGACAAAGAGAGGGAGGCGGCAGCAATGGAGGAGGGAGAACTATGCACAGAGCCATTGGTAATGGCCCTTGGAAAGCGGTAGGCCACCAAGGAGAATACAACAGACAAGGAGAAGAGACTGTCAAAGTACTATTGAGTGAGCAGCAAGGATCTTGTGAAGTGCTAGCCCATTCTGGCATTCATGCAGGTGTTCTCCTCAACTACTGAATAAAAAAACATGCTCCAGCTGCAGGTCACGCAGCTCCATGCAGCTGTCTGCCTCCAACAAGACAAGGTCAAATACCAGGTTGCTAAGTTCCACTCCCTCTTGCACTTCATGAAAAAAGAGCAGAACAAGGCATGAGTAACTCATGACGTGTCAAACCGGTCCCAAGAGATTGTGGAGGGGCTAGAGGTGGAGATGTAGAGATAGAAGAAGAAGGCCTTGGGGGACAACTTTGAGCTCTACTGCTACTTCCTTGACATCCATCACAAAGAGTTCCAAGAAGTAGCCAATTGTTGGGTGCAGTAAGCCAGGAAGAGTAAGGGGTGAGTACATCAGGTAGCAGGAAATGCTGGAAGGTTGAGGAGATAGTGCAGTGGTTGAGGAGAAGGCAAAAAAGAAAGGAGCAGAGAGTGCAAATGGAGGAGGTGCAACCCTTCAAGGAGCAAGGAGTGCAGTGAAATGAGGTGGCAGAAAGGATGGAGAAGGGGGTATAGTGGGATGGGGATTTTGTGGATGGCAATGGCAACAAGGCTGCAATGAAGGATGTGGCAAAGCTCCATTGCTGGCTGAGCCTGCCCGTCCGCTTAGTGAGTTCAGAGGAGGAGCTCTTTCATAACGTTGAGCTCCAGCACCAGTAGATGGCCATGCAATTGGCCATCTCGTGGCTTTCCAAATTTCTTTTTTTATTTATTTCCTGGATCTGCTGGGGCGTCACTCTATATCAGGATCTCTACTATTTTACAATCTGTATGCATGCCTCCTGGTGTATGTGTATCCACTACTACTGCATAATGTTTGCGCTTGGAATTGGGCTCAAGTCCTTATTAGACCTCTATGAGGCATGTATGTATGTAAGTAGAAATAGAATGAAGGAAAAAAGAGAAAAAAAAGCCAGAAAAAAAACATGAGGCCCAAGCAAAATAAGTCTGTCTTGATTTGGGTCACTGCCAGTTAATCCCAGCAGTTGGAAGGATGAAAAGGCTTCTGAAAGATCTTTCAAATATTCTTGTTGCATAGATGAACATGAACAAGGCTTTCAGTACGTTAGGGTCACTAAGTAAAATACTCAATGCTTTTGGGCTGAAGTACACTACTCTGTGTATGTCTCTTCTATGTTTGTTGTGAGCACGGCAATTCAGCAAGTAATGGCCAACGGTCTTGGAGGCCCCCTTGCAGGCCAGAAAAATGGGTAAATTGGCTTTGTGTATGCAGTGCAAGTATCCATTAAGTAGGCAATAGCCGGTACATAGTTGCACTAAGAGTGATGCATGTTTGCGTGAAAGGTCTGCCAATGTAGTGATGATCTTGGCAGTATTGGGCCAGTCAGAGTCTATGGCCTTGGTTCTCTTGAACTTTGGGGACTGCGCTAGGCGCTGCGCAATGGTGGTGTGCCACTTCTTCTTGTGCCTTGTTAAGATTGCTGCTTTGGAAATTGGGAGGGGTTTGCACAGCAGTCTCAGTTCTTTTGTACCTGTCTTGTTGTCCTCAGCTGCTTTCTTTGCTTCTTTGTCTGCTTGCTTGTTCCTCGATATTCTCTAGTGCCTTGGCATCTAGACTATCTCTATGTCCACATTTGGTTCAATCCTCCTGATCTTCCAAATCCCCCCCCAACACCTCGTTGATGAGATATTGGCCCATGCCTGGCCCTGGGTTGCATAATGCAAGCATGTCTGCTTGATTGTCTGTCCTGACTGATACGTTCCTTGCTCCCCTCCACCTCACCAGCTTGTGCTTCAGCAGCTCAAAACCCAGCACTTGCCCCATGCATTCCTCTTCAAACACTGTGTGGTGTTCCCCTTTTTCCCAGCACTTCCTCGCCACCTTTGGTTTTGCAAACTCCTGATACAGTACTGCCGCCACTCCTATCCATCCTCTATGACCAAACTCATTCATGTACACTTGTATGTCAGCTGCATTATTCTGCTTTCTGTCTAACACTTTGTCTGTGGAATTGTCAATCATCACTTTCACCAGACATTTCCAACCTAGTGGTTTCCTCACCACTTCAATCTTCTCCACACTTCACAGGTCTTTCTCCAAGGCCCTCATCAAATAGTGGAGGAGTGTAATGACTCTTCACAAATATTGTGGCCTTTTACGCTAGCTTGTGCAGCAGATGTGTGTTGGGCAACGTTGCAATGCGGGCCGCTGCCTGTATACACACCTTCTGAATCCTTACAGCCATTGGAACCAGGCTCACATGGGCATCTAGAAGATCATTTGGTGTTGTCCTCAGAGCTCCAACTATCTGCAGTGCTCCCATTTTCTAGACTCTTCCTAGCTTGGCTTTCACCCCTTTTGACTCTTTCATCTTTAAACCATTCACTACAACATCTAGCATGCACCACATGTTGACCACGTATAGCATTGTCAGCACAACCACAGCCTTATATATCCGCCTAGCAAACTCCACCTGCATTTCCTCATTGACTTTGACCAGCCTTCTTGTGTTTGTCAGAATTGCTGTGCCTTTCCCATGTGCGTACGCTACGTGCTTGCAGAATCAAAGTTCTTGATTGACTAACACTCCAAGAAATTTGTGTGTTGGTTTCACCTTTATATCAATCTCTGCAATTCTGATGCATGGATGTTGTGCAGGCTCTAACCTGCTCTCCCTGTCTGTTCCTCACCTTCTTCCTTGAGAACCCCATCCTTACAAACTTCCTTGTCTTGTATATTGAGAAGTGGTTTTTCATCCATTGACCAGGTCCATCTTTCCTACTCATCAGGTCAACAACTTTCTGTGCCACTTCCTCTATATCTCCTCCCTCCACCGCTATCTCTGCATTGTCAGCAAAAGATGTTGCCAGCTCATCATTCTTCTCCCTGGCCTCTTCGATTTGACTGGCATTGTAAAAATTGTAACACAGTCCTGACATGTTACACTCCTGGTCTAGTCCGCTCTCCACTGGGATTGTTGCCAAGGTGTAATCATCAAATGCGATCACAGTCTTTCTGCTGCTCAGCTTCTTCTCAAACCACTGCACCACCTCCTTTGATACACCCTTGTTCCTCATGTCATGTGCCATGACCTCTGGTACTGTGTTGGAGAATGCCTTCTTAACATCAAAAAGAGCGCCACCACCTCCTTCTTGTGTCGCCAAGCGTCTTTTACAAAGGTCGTGAGTTTGTGTAGAGAGTCTGTCATAGAACACCCTGGTCTGCCTCTGAACTGGTATTTTAGGAGGATGTTGTGCTTCTCCACCAGGTATGTCAATTTTGTCTTTACGCAAGCTGAAAGTACCTTGGCCATTGTGTCCAGTAGCGCAATGATCAGTAAGAGTTCAGATCACCATAGTTGTCCTTCCCAGGCTTCTGCAGGATGACTGTTTTGAATGTTTTCCACCTCTCCAGATATGCTCCAAACACAAACGTGGCTTTGAACACCGGTCCAAGATAAGGGACTAGCATGTATTACGTTTTCATGATTACAATGTTTGGTATGCTGCTGAGGTTAGGCGCCTTGTGTGAGCAGAGCTTTGCAACTGCTGTGTAAATTTCCTTGTTGGTTATTGGCATCCATTGGAAAGCCAGCAGCGGGTACAGATGGTCTCAAGGGATATTGTTGTCATCAGGCTTGTTGTAGAAGAATGCCTTGTGAAAGAGTTTTGCTTTATTTCTATTCTCCTCTATCTTCCTGATTCTGCCCCCCACCTTTTTCTGCAGTGCCGGCACTCTTGAGCAGCCCCATCCGATGGCACCGCTGTCACAAATTTCTTCATGTTCCACATAGTCTTTGCGTCCACTTGCTTCAGCCAATCCTCCCAGTGCTTCTTCTTCATGTTTTCAATAGCCTGTTTGTAGTTGTTCCTAGTCCTGCAAAAGTCTTCATGAACTGGATAGTTTGTGTCCACAAGTTTTCCTCATGACACCTGTCCCAGCCTCCTCGCCTTGGCCTTTATTCTTGATAAATCCTTGTTCCACCACCTTTTTGTGTAGAGCAACCCTCTCCTTCTCTGGACCTTTGCCTCTACTGTCCATAACAACACCACCATGATGTTGTCTAACCTCCTCTCCATTTTCTCCTTGGACTCTATCTTTGTCTGCGGAATGCTGTTGAGTTGCTTTCTTAGCTCCTCTTCAAATTTGCCCCATCTTACCTTTCTGAAGTTCCAACCATTGTTGGCTTCACGATGCTCTGCTATTGCATTGAGCATGGTGATGATCAGGAAGTAATCTGCTCTTGGACACTGGTCTTGATGAAGTGCTTCACATTTCATAACACTGTTCTGCAGAGTATCAGACACAAACACATTGTCAGGTTGAGTGAGATTTTTGGTGTTTTTGGCCTCAAGCATTGGCATGCCTGGCCAAAGGATCACCACCATCCACTTTGCCATCAGCAAGCCAATGAGATCCTTCGCCTCATTGAGATTTTGGCGAGTGAACAGGTGCCCATTCCTCAGGTCATCCTACATCAAGTGGTGCCTATTAAAGTCCCCCACCCAAATGTCTGCACTATTCCTGCCTTGTGTCCTTCTCCCCTCAGTGCTATTGATAAAATGCTCCACTGCTTGTATGCTCCTCAAATGTTTGCACATGTTGTAGATGTTAAAAATCCGTAGCATGCATTTGTTTGTTTTCAGCCAGACTGCAACTACGTCTGCACTGTCAACGTTGAGCCTTGTCCAAGCATCTGTGACTATATGCCTGTTGATCAACATTACCGTCCTTGACTTCTAGGCCCTTGTTCTCCTTGTGAATCCTTGGGTATACTGGCCGCCATTTCTGCATGGCTCAGAATTGTTTATTAAAGTCATAATAGGGTTCCTGTAGACATATGATGTCAATGCTATCATCCATTGCTGCTAATACTGTGTGTTGAGTTATTAAAGACTTGTTTACGTTCTGTTGCCAAATTGTTAACCTGTCCATCCTATGCTGCACTTAGTGTTCCATTGTCTCTGTCATTATTTGACTGGGGATTGTTCCCTCGGTTCATCTCTGTTACTTGCTAGGTTATTTATGATCTCGTCAAACCTGCTGTCAAGCTCCCAGGATTCATTGATCAGGCCATGATTCTCACTTGTGGTCTGTGTGCCGTCCTGGCTTCCTGCTCTATCCAGCCTGTGCTCACTCTACTTGAAGTGTGTCAGCTTAGACTGAGTCATGGGCTTTGCACTCTCTTGGGCCAGGATGGATGCTTGTTGCTCTCCTGGCGCTTGCCTCAGAGGACTGCCACCTTGTCCTGTCAGCCTCCCTGCCAACATTCCTTGGCCCACTCCCCTGAAGAACAGCTCTTCAAGGGATCCACCCAAGTGCGCTGAATTATGAGGCCTCCTTGTGGGTTCATTCATTCTAGCCCAAGTCTACGTTTCTTCTATGAAGTAGTACCTGTACTTCATCTTTGGCAACCTGTCTTGGAGGCACGCCTTGGCCTCCATGAAGACAGGACATGTTTTAGCTGCCAATGTATGGTCGTGTCAGAGCCCTTTAGCTTTGCAGTTTGCACATGAGAACTCTTTTGAGTCGTTTATCCTACAGTCCTTGGTCCGGTGATCTCTTGCACACCTGCCACATGTTTTCTTTTCCTGTGTGCATTCACCAGCCAAGTGTCCCCTGCCATACCTCTGGCATTTAAGGCAGCACCTGGGTTTGTTATCTAGCTTCTTGGCTTAGACCTCCTCTCTTCAATGATGAGTCCTTTACAAATGATGTTGTTCACCCCTCTGTCTGTGCAACAGACAATTACCAGGTGTGCAACTTTTTGTGCCGGGTTAGTCCTGGTGTGTGGAGCGTGAGCCCACCTAGCCATGACCAATTTCCCCAGGTGCAAACCATTGTTTTCCTCTACCTCCCTCAGTCTCAGCTCAGGTTGGTCCCCCAAATATATCGGGACAAATTTGACAAATACCACATATATTCTGTCCTTGACTCTTGCATTAGCGCCTATCTTTTCCAAGAACAGTGGTTTCACATTGCTCTGTGTCAGCCACTCCACTGCTTCAGTGGTGCTGAGCTTGTATAGAACACTACCGTTCTTTAGCTTACAAGCAGAGATGAAGTTTATCTTGGGGGTGTCAAGTCCTGTAATGCCCATGAGTTCCTTGGCTATGGCAGCCTTTGCAATGAGCTCTTTCTCTGAAAGGTCCTTTGTAGTCATGTTCCCTGCCAGAAAGTTAACAATCAATTGTCGGGCCTTGCCACGGGCTCAGTGTAATATGTCCTCTTGTTCCACTCTCTTAGCCACGTCAGCGTATGTGAACCTCCTCGAATGCGTCCCACTCTCTACACTACCCCTCTTTGGTTCTTACACTTGTCCTTCCTTGAGGTCCACCCTTGCTGCCCTGTCCATTGCTTGTCCTGCCATTTCCTTTACTGTCCTTCACTGAGACATCCACCAATGTTTCCAAGATCTCCTTGTATCCCTCCATGACCTTCTCCACTGCCTTTGCTACACCTTTTTCTGTTTCTTCCATAGTCATGTACTCCAGACCATACGTGACTGTCCTCATACCTCCCTGACTTTAATAAGTGTATCTGTCCTCCACAAGATCTGGAGCAACACAGACTTCAGCATCTCAGCATTGAGCGCGCTTGCTAGCAAGTCAATATAACCATTGTTGCTCAGCCATTTCTTCATATTGTTTGCCGAATTGACTTTTGGTTTCTGGCTTGCTGCCACCCTCATGACACGCAACAATGGTGTGTGAGGTTTGGGTTGTCCACCTCCTCCATTGCCTGGTGGCATCGACAATGAGTGTTTTGTACATAGTTAAGACAAGTAATAAGACAAAAGCTACCTCTCTGAACTTAGTAAGTGGTTGCTTTCCTTTTAGTCTTTTCTTGTCCTGACCAGCCACCTAGGGTGAATTTGTTGGCACTATAAACTCTTGAAGAGAGTATCAAGCATGCAGGCCTTCATGTAAAAGGGCCTCCAGCAAATCTGGCCACAATATTGCTTGCTCTTTTACATTTCCAAGAGTTTCTGGTTGTTGAAGCACACAGAAGAGGCCCATCAACAACTTTTCTTTACACTTGCGTGGAACCTGGAGCACGCAGCGCTAAATTTGGACAAGGACCTTCCTAACGCTTACAAGGTTCTGTTGGAGCTGTGAGGAGACATGATGAAGGAGTTGGGAGTGAGAGCGGGCCTGGAGCTAGAGGGGGATCAGGAAGTAGATTTGAGAATAAGAAGGGAGGTAGCAGAGTCAGCGCAGCAGGAGGAGGAGGAGAGGAGGAGATTGGAGAGGATGGAGAGATGAGAGGAAGTGAGGGAAGGCATTGGGCATGAAAGACAGGTGAAGAGTGGAATGAGAGTAACAGGAACATACCTAGAGAGCACTAAGTCACTCAGGAGTCTTGCAGCTTCTGAGAAAAGAGTAAGTAGAAGGTTTGGAGTGCATTTGAAATGTTGTGGAGGTGGTCAAGGGATTCTCAAATATTATCTTTGAGGCTGTACCCTACTCAGCAGACTAAGTAGTGAATCCTGCCTTAGTGGAAGCGGAAGTCCATTGCTTTGTCCACTTTGTATTTGGGCTCATTATTGACTTCCACTGGGGAGAGGAGAATGCGGCGTTGGAAGAGGTCAAAAGGGTGTTGTTCAAGGAGTCAGACATGAAAGATGGGGTGGAGAGATTGCATGCCAGGAGGGAGTGTGAGTCAATAGGCATAGAAAGAGATCTTTTTGATGATCTTAAAGAAACCCAACTACTTGTGGTCGAGCTTAAGCAATGGTTGTCAGGTTTTGATATTTTGCCTGTCCAGCCACACTAGGGATCCTATGGGCCAGTCTGGAGTAAGCAGGCATTTTGTGTTAGTGTGCTGGCTGTAGGCTCAATTTGCGATGTTGACTTTGTTTTGGAGGAACTTCTAGAGGGCCTAGAAGTCATAGGCAGCTTTGTGTGCAGCATAAGAGGAGATATTGCATAGAGAGATAGTGAAGCAGGAGTGATAGCCCTTGTTGGTGAAGAAGGGAAATACTCTAGTAGTGGAGTGGAGGGTGTTGTTATATGTGAACTCTGCAATAGGAAGCTCGGTGTGCCAGTTGTTCTGGAGGTAGTTTACATAGATGCAGAGGTACTGTTTCAGAATCTGGTTGACATGCTTGGTTTGTCTGCTGGTCTCCAGGTAGTAGACTGTAGACAGGTTTATCAGTATGTTGAGGACTTGGCAGAGGGATTGCCAGAACTTGGACACAAACAGGGGCCCCTGGTTGGACAGAATATTATTTGGAAGCCTATGCTTAGAGAAGACGTGCTTGACAAACAGTTTGGCAAAGTCCAGCGCCATGTCAGTGGTGCAGTAAGAAATAAATATGGCTTGCTTGGTGAGTCTGCATACTATGACAAAGATGGCATTGTACTCATTGAACTCTGGCAGTTTGACAATATGGTCTATGGAGATGGAAGACTATGGTTGCCGGCCTACTAGGAGTGGCTTAAGAAGTTCAAATGGACAATAGTGCAGGACTTTGGCTTAGAGGACATAGTGATGCAAAATGTAGGGTTTGTTGAACTAATCATAGGGACTCTAATCAGTGTAGACAACTAAACTTTACTTTTGTGAGTTTTGTGGGGCTATGATACAGAAACTAACACTTGTAATGAAGTTGTGATGGTTTTTGTAGTTTTAGTTTATTATTATAATGAACCAAAGTAGTTCACAATATAAATGGTCTCTAAAAAGATACCAAAAAGCAACCCTAATAAAGTCAACTAAATGATAGGCCTAAGTAGTCACACTCCTTGGGGACCCTGAGCCACACAAATGGTTTATTTACTAAATTAACAAAGTTCAAACTTTAATTTGAGCAAACTTAGTTTACACAAATGTAGGCAATAAGCTTTATTAAAGCTGGTCTGAAGTACTTTACTGATTAGCCTAAGTAGTCCACTCCCTGGGGACCCCGAGCTGCACAGGTATTTCCTTAGCTGGGTCCTCCTTTTCTTCTCCTATTTATATCCTCCTGCTTGCGCACAGACCATGCATGATCTGGGGCCTCTAAGCATCTCATTGGTCCAGGTATGAGTTAAGATTGAGCCTGCTGGGGTTCAATTCAATAAATTTTACTGAATTGAAAAGTTTTTGTTCTGGCAGCCAGTTTCAGGCTAGTTCTGGCCTCTGGTTCTGCATTTCCATCTTCCGAGACCCGCTAAGGGTCCTTCCGTTGTGTTTGTGCAGTTCTGGGGAGTCCGGAGATATCCAGGGGAGTGGGATAGCACTATTATTGAAGGCTGTAGGGCTCCGGGAAGGAAAGTTATGAAGGTTTGATGGAATTGATGCGCTGATCGCAGATCATGATCTGAGATTAGATAGCCTATCTTTAGCCTAATCTAATCCTGATCCAAGATCTGACTAATCTTATCGAATCAATCTGATGATCTGACCAGATCACTCTGTGATATCATCAAATGATGGCTGCCGAGTGCCACAAGCTATTTTTATCTCCAGATCATTCCATGATTAAATCAGCACAGCCACTCCTTGGCTATCATTCCTATCAATATCTAACTCCGTTTCATCACTGATTGATTGATGGAAGCCCTCGGCTATCATTTCTCATCAACAAATTGTCGACTTTCAAAGATAGGCCTATATCTCAACTGTTTGTGCTCTGATTTAGACGTTTGGACCAGTTTTAGGATTGTCAAAAAGCACAGAATACTATGGTACATACAGCCTACAGGTTTTGGCTGTGGAACATGCTTGCTTACAGGTTTCAGCAGTTTTATGCATGTTTTTAATGTTTTCCTTTGTACCTAGTTAAACATAATATATTTCTTATGTCTTTCCATCATGGCGGGCCGCCGTATCATCTCTCCAACACCATTTACTGACTGCCCTCAGTTAGCCGGCTGCACTTCCGTTCATTCTTAGGCTTTTTCCTTGCAAAATTTTTTATCCGAGCCCCGTTGCATCATTCAATGACTTCCTTTATTCTCCTCTTTTTACCAGTTGACAACCTAGCTCTATAAAAGCTGGTTACTTCAATGGTGAGTCCTTACTACTCAATGCCTCCCTCTGCACCTTGTAAACAGACTCATCCCAAAAACTTTTGTCCTCAGGTCATTCCGACCGCTCTCCCATCATCATCTGTACCTCAGGATCCTTTTGTTGACCTCAAAAGCTCTGTTAAGCGGGATGCCAATAACGTGATAGCTGCAGTTTTGCAGTATCCGTTGTTTGCTGCCGCTGTTATGAGTATTTGTAAGACATTGAGGGCTTTTCCTGGTTCTGGTGGCAATCGAGCATGCTATCTCGGCACTATGCAACTCATGCGTGGTTTTCTGCTTCTTTTTAGTCCCCTACTAACGCTTCCTCAGCGTTTTGTGGATCAAGCGGATTTCAACCGCATCACAGACCAAAAGGGCCTGTCTGAGGCTCTGTCCGCCACGCTCTCCCTCGTTGACCATCGTGTGGCTGCTGAGGCTCCCGACGTCAAGGCGTTCTTGCAATTTGCTGATGGTATTCTGCAAATTGTTTTGAACCATTGTGAGCTTGAGCGCAAACGCAAGCTAGAGGAGGTTCGTCTTGTCTATGATCCTCCTTCATCCTTTTTCCACTCAATACTTCTCTACCAGCGCCAACGCCGTCGACGCACTGACCAAGATGTCGAGATGACAGGTTTGTCACCTGCCAAATCTGTCAAACGTAAGGCTAACGTGAGTTTAGCTCATTGTTTTGAGGTGCTTATGACATGTCTGGACCTGCTAATGTTGGCTGTTTCTGCCTCGCAGGTTGAACCTGATGGCAAACCCAAGTCAAAGAAACTTCAACTTTCCCCTGCTACAAGTATGTAACCTTTCTCATACTCTATGCCACTCTGGCTGACTTGTATTTGTTTAGCCAACTATAAGACTGGCAGTGACACAGCCCTGGCTTTGTTAGGCCAAGTTGACGCTGTGCTGGAAGCTGTATCGCTGTCTGACAGAGATACTTCTGTACTTTTTGAAAAGCTGCGCAAGCATCATGACACCGTTGAGCTTGCTGCACAGCAACATCTCCACCTGCTTGACACTTCTTTACAGGTTTATAAGCTTATTACTGCTCGTCTTGCTCATATTGAGAAGGCTTTAGAACCATCGACAGTTAAGTTGTCTAGTTCTTTGGCCAATGCACTCAATGTTTCCTTTGAGGCATGTCTTTCTCTCTATCTCCCATTACTATCTCTTTATTGACTTAGACTTCTAGTCCAGTCTTGAAGACTCCGACATTGAAATTGCTGAAGTCCCTATTGAAGACTCCAAAAATGCCGTGGAGGTACCGCCACCCTCCATTGTGTAAACATAAGCTCTGCTTATGCCTAGCTTAGCACAACTAGTCTTTTAGTCCTTATCCTTTATTTCATAGTCCCCATTAATGTCACTAGTTTCCACCATAACTGTGCTTCTTAAGTCTTTTTGTGATTAAAGAACCCCCTTTGAGACTTGTATTGGTTCACTGTTCTGGTGTTACTGTCAACAAACCAAGCTCTTCTTCCAAAGACTCATGGAGTCTTACTGAGTCAAAGGACGAGTCCTTTACTATAGCATCTGTAGGCTTACGTATCTCTTCCTTTAGCTCTCTTAGCTTGTCTGGGGTAATATCTACTCACTGTTCTAAGCCTTGTGACAGCTTTAGCCTTTTACGGGCTTTGTAAGGTACTACTCAAAACGCAGCTACTCGTGCTTGCCACACTGTACCATCTAGCTCTGCTACGATGTAATTACCACTCTTGGTCTTGACCATGGAACCGAGGTAACATCTTAGCACTAAATGAGCTTTTGGTAATCATGTTTTTGACCAAGACTAGATCCAAGGGTTTGAAGTTGTAGTCTTTGATTGAGCTCTTATGCTCTTCTGCAAACCTCAAGGCCCACTGGAGCTTGTCTTTGCCAACTCGCTCTCTCATCTCTTCTACATGTTGGTAGTGCTTGGCCAATGCCCTTGCACGATACCAAATTAGCTCTTCTGTTGTTAGGGGCCCTTCTGGTAGCTCAATTAACCAGGTGGCTTCCACTAAGTCCAATAGAAGAGTTGGGTGGGCACCAGTAACTATAAAGTACGGTGAGCACCCAAATCGCTGTCTTATGGTTATGCGGTCACTCCACATTATATGGTAAAAGAACCAGAACCACTTGGTGCAATCTTCACAAGCCTTGAACAATGCTTGTCTAACATCCCAATGAGGTTGTTCAATACGTCCATTGGCTGGTGAGATAGTAATACCTCTAATACTATATTTCTTTTCTAACCAGGCAGTGACTTGTTTGAACTGTCCTGCATTGTCTGTAACAATCTCTGAAATACAGCCCCAGCGACAAATTACATCTTCAAACAACCACTGCCTGATTGTTTTGTGATTTTCTTTGCACAAAAGCCTTCCTTCCATCCAAGAAGACAAGGCACATTGGCCATGGACTATGTATTTACGGTCATTTGAAGCTGGTGTCATGTGCATAGTATCTATGTATATTGTCTGAAAGATTGAGGGGGTGTAGGTCACAGTTGGTGCTCTATTGACAACTGTCTTCTGTCGGATTTGACAGTTATGGCAAGTTCCAACATACCACTGTATATCACCATCAATCTCTGGCCACCAAAAACGTTCTTGTATTAACATTTTGGTTGCATAAGCCCCTCAGTGCCCTAAGGCATCATGAGCTGACTTGAGCATAAACATCCGTCGATCAATGTCAACTACTAGCTTATGTCTCTCCTCTTGGTTTCGCTTATACAGCCTTCCTTTTCTATCAAAAAAGAACTGTCTAGCAAACCTCTTGAACTTCTCTGGTTCACAGCTTGGTAGGTCTTTTGGCTCAGTTCCTGGATCTTGTAGCCAACTGCATACAAATGGTAACAAATTATCCCAGTCCGCTCCTTCACTTCCTTTTCTGTGTTCCAAATAGGTTTGTGTGTCCTCTACTCTCTCTTCAGATGAATCCTCTGGTAACAATGGCCTTGATATAGCTAATACAGCTACTGGGTCTATATTGTTCCCTAAAGATCCTTCTGACACTGCTTTTCTCAACTCCTGCTCTTGAGTCCTTGCTTGACTCAACTCCTTTGCAAAATCAGCTACCTCAGTGGCTACTAATTGCAAGTATCCACCCCGAGTGTCAATCTGATCAGCAAACTCTTCAAGCTTCAAAGGTTCCTAGTCCTTCCATCCAGGTACTTGGTGTTTCTTGTCTGAATATTCAAAATCCATTGACTTTGGTTTATCCATTAACTCTGGATCAACTGGTATGTATTCCTCATCTTCAGGATACTTGGGACGCCTGGATAGACCATCTACACTGAAGGTTTTTCCTGGCACATGTCTCAAGATGAAGTGATAGAGTAATACGTCTTCAATTCATCTCATAATAGTAGCATTTAGGCTTACTCCAGGATTGCTTAGCATTCCTTTCAGGTATTTGGCATCAGTTTCTACTATTAATTTCCTACAACCAACCAACCAATATTTGTTGGCTTGCAAG
>QLOM01003105.1:0-29425 GCA_003313785.1 Termitomyces sp. MG148 | reverse complement strand
CATATGGCCCCAGTTGTCGGTGTGAGAGCTTTTGGGATGGCCTAGTGGTCGCGATGTCGGAGGCGTCTAGGTAGACTCGGTCTCCGGGCTTATACTGGGGGGTCGGCAAGCGTCCTCGGTCGTAATAGCGGGCCATGTCTTCCTTGGCCTTGGTCAGGGCTGCCTCCGCCTCCTCCTGTGCCTTTCGCATACGGTCAACAAACTCATTGACCGTCTCGTTCTCCGATCGTCGTGCATGCGGTTTGAAGCCCATCCGGGGGTGCCTGCCAGTGTCCAGAAAGAACGGGGAGTGCTGCGTGGAGGCGTGGACGCGGTTATTGTACTGGAACTCGGCCTCCGGGAGGAGTTTGTCCCAGTCGTCCTGCCGCTCGTTGCAGAAGAGCCAGAGGTACTGTTCCAGTTCCTGGTTGACGCATTCAGTCTGGCCGTCGGACTGCGGGTGGTAGGCGGTGGAAGTGTGGAGCTTGACGTGCAGGAGACGATAGAGCTCCCGGGTGAAGTCTGCCACAAACTGGGGGCCCCGGTCGGAGATGTAGGCATCGGAGAGGCCGTGGAGCTTCCAGACGTTCTTCCAGTACAGGTTGACTGCGCCCATTGCTGAGCAGGTCGTGTGCGTTGGAATGAAGTGAGCTCGCTTTCCATACAGGTCGACCACAACGACTATCAATGGAGGCCTACAAAACACTGCTGGCCTATGCCATCATCTCAACACCCAAGGCCACTGCCTTCATACTTCCATACAACCCATCCCTCCCCTGTTTCCTTTGTACTATTGAGGGATTTACACTCAGCATATGTTCACAAGCCACAATAAATGAGTCCAAAGGTGTTGCTATGCACATTGTGCACCATACCTTGTCTCAGAACAAAAACTTTGTCTCCCTTCTCAAGGCAAAAATGATGGATGATTCTACATTACAGCACAATGTTGAACCTACAGTGAATCTCATAATGTCAGTTGAGGTCAAACTGGCAAAGAGGGAAGAATTGGTTGACAGGAAAATAAAATTCAGCCACAAGAAGCCCCTATGGAACATTCTTTTCCAGAGGCCTCCTCCTCTAACACAGACTAACTATTTTGTCATTGTAACGGATTGTTACCATATATAGATCCTACTCACACATCCACAATGCATGATAGCTAGTTAAATGCTTATGTAATTTAACATCTTGTATTCTCACAACATACTTAGTCTAATCTAATATTGTGGTCTAATCTAGCTACTGCATGATAATGCAAGATTGTTCTAGTCCATAGCCACTGACTACGTTTTTTTAAATCTTCTGTTATTGGCTTTTGGCTTTCTGGCTTCCTATTGCCAAACTAGGTAACAACTCATCAAACTCTGCAACTTCTGTAGTGCCATGTCAGAAATGTGTTCCCTTAATCTGGCAGATTCAGGAGACCCTCCTATGCTGCAGACTACTGAGACACTCCCAGTGTTGTTGTATCAGCCCCTGCTGAAACAGGATGACCGGGTACTTTGTGACCCTAGCAAAAGCTTCAGTATGCCTGGTAGGCTATCTGTATCATGGATGATGTTTATTGTGTGCCCTGGTTCTAAACCAGAGAAGAAATCTACTGCTTTAGGAATGTTGATACCAGCAATGCAAGTATCGTTGCTACAATACCCAACTTTATCTGAGCACAGCTGATCCCATTGCCTGAGTGTGATTGGGCCTTGGACCCACATATGCTACAAGAGTGGAATGAAGTGGTGGCAACCACTATTACATGAAATGCGCATCAAATGTGTCAACAGGATAGTGGATTTTGTCATCTCCTCATGGATATAGTGAATGGTACTAAGGAGGAGCTTCCTCTGTGGTAAGAAGTCAACCATGAAATTAATCTCATAGACAAACATAAGCAGTACAAGTACCACTTGCTTTGCTGTCTGCATGCATTGCAGGAGCAGCTGCGGAACAAGACTAACTGCTATTTGAACACGCAGTGGTGGACTTCCTGTACTATGGCACAGGCTGCACCACTGCTATGCATTCCAAAGAAGGGATGGATCCCTTCAAACAGCCTTAGATGCGCGTCAGTGCAACAACAACACAATCAAGGATGTTACTCCTTTACCAGACCAGGAAGTCATCTGGGAAGATGTGGCCCAAGCGAAATATTGCTCAAAGATTGATCTGATGGACACATATGAGCAAGTGCATATTTGCCCTCAGGATGTACCAAAGACGGTCTTCACATCTATTATGGGTACGCTCACAAGCAACATAATTCAGATTGGGGATTGTAATGCCCCAGTGACGTTCCAGAGGTTGATGACCTCTATATTCCACAACATCATCGGACGCTTCATGCATATCTACTTAGATTATATATTCATCTTTTCAGACACCATTGAGGAGCACAAGCAGCACCTCAGAGTCGTGTTTGAACAATTACAGAAATTCAAGTTATACTTGAAGTGGAAGAAATGCAAACTCCATGTGGAAAGCATAGACTGTTTGGGACATGTCATAGATGAAAAGGGCATTCACCCAGATCAGGATAAGCTTGATTGTATTTGAGAGTGGCACATGCCACGTAACTACAACAATATCCAGAGGTTTGTAGGCCTTGTTAATTATATATTGAGTTTTTTGCCCGATGTTACGGCCTACATGGGGCCTCTAATGTTGATGACCCAGAACAGTTCTCCATTTAGCTGGAGACCCATTCACCAGCAATGCTTTGAGATGGTGAAATGGATCTGTTCCAGGGACCACAAGTTGATAACTTGCATACTGGACCAGGCCCATGCAGTAGTTGGTTACTTTGGGGTAACCTGGACCTTGGGCTATGTGCAGCAGTGGTACTGGTGGCTGCAGATGGGCTAGGATGTTGCAAAATTCTGCATGACATGTGAGGCATGCCAGAGGGCAAAATTGCCCAACAAGCCAATCGCTGGTAAACTGCACCAGCTGCCGGTCCCTGTCAAACCCTAAGATACAATTGGGATGGACTTCATTGGTCCCTTCCCCAAGTCCAAAGGATTTGACTACTTATGGGTCATTATATGCCAAATGACCAGCATGGTACACTTAGTGCTAGTGCACACTATGATGACAGCAAAAGAGCTGTTGTGGGTATACTTCCATGAGATCATGCGGCTACATAGATTACCAAGCACTATTGTTAGTGACAGGGACTCTAAGTTCACGTCCCAGTGGTAGAGAGACCTCCACAAATTACTAGGAGCAAAGCTCCTGATGTCTACATCCTTCCATCTGCAGACAGATGGTCAGACCAAACAAGCTAATTGCAGTATTGGTCAGATACTGAGGGCTGTGGTATGCCCTGACTAGCGTGACTAGGTAGAGTGGTGTCTGCTCACTGAATTTGCCATTAATGCAAGCATATTGGAGACAATGGAGTATGCTCTGTTTGAGCTGAATGGAGGGTATATGCCTTCAATGATGCACAAGATACATGCGGATGTAGTAGCGCATTGGGGAGTTGAGGAGCTTGCTAGACAGGCTCTGGAGAATCTAGCTAGAGCTCACAACATGATAATTGAGGCATGCGTGTTCCAGGCAAAGAACGTGAATGCACGTCAACAGGATGACCCGTCAATAACTGCTGGAGCATTGGTATATTTGTCAACACGTAATCTCAAACTGCCGAAGGGATGAGCAAGCAAGCTTTGCCCAAAGTGGGTTGGACTGTATCGTGTCTTGAGCATGGAGCCATGCATGTCCAACTACATATTTGAGCTGCCAACAGCGCTCCAGAAACAGCGTATTGTTCCAAAATTCCATGTGTTGCTATTATGACCGTATGTGGTATCAGATGACGTGTTTTTTCCAAATAGGGCAGTGCCAGGGCCCTATGACTTTGATGCCAGGGACAACAATGAATGGCTTGTTGAGAGTTTCATTGGACAGTGATAGACTGAGCAGATTATGCTCAAGTTTGAGGTACAATGGTCCTTGGAGGACACAACATGGAAGCCCTATGCTCACTGTGACAAGCTGGTGGTGCTGGACTGCTACTTAGAGCTGAACAGGGCTAAGCGCCCAAGTCAGTTGGGTAGGTGCCCAAGCACCTGATCAATCAGAGAATTGATTGTGGCTGTGCCACATTTGTCAGTGAGTGACTGAGACTTGCATTTCAAATTTTTTTTCACCACTATGAACATTACACCCATGAAACACAACCAGCAGCAGCAGCAGCAGCAGGAGGAGGAGCAGAACCAACAGTTTGCCTACACCCAGGTGTCATTGGGCATACTAACAACAGAAGGGGGGGGGGCTGGGGGGCAACTCCACAAAATTAGTATCAAAAGGCCTCTCAATGGGGCCAGTCAGCACAAAATGTGGGTTACCCACAACAACAATATATAGCGGTGGGGTACCTGCCACAGTATTAAGCAGCAGCCATTGGATACTCCTCATAGGCAGTGGAAAGTGGTTATCCAATGCAGCTACCCCTAGGAGGTGGATTCCCACCTTAGCAGGTAGCAGGACCTGGAGGCCAAGTCGGCTCTCAAGAGTCATTGAACTGGAGGCAACTCCAAGAGACAGTGCTTGGAACACCATCCTACACTTGGGGGCAATCTCCAGAGATAGTGCGTGGAATAATGGGGCCTCCACCCCTGCCTTCCTACGTGGCCTCAATGGTGTACCCATCCATAGCACCACCAGGGATAATGCCCTACTACCCCACATGGATGGGAGCCTGGGGTGCAATGCCCCAGCAACCAGCTGCTTCGGCGGCGCCAACCCCTGGGGCTGGGAATGCCCCTTCTCTGCTAGTAGCACCAGCAAGGAATGCTGCTGAGCAACAGTGAGTTGACGGTGGAGCCATCAGAGAGGCTTGCATGCCTCTTGCTAAGGCAGTAGCTGGAGATGCCGCACATAAGCAGTGAGTCAAAGCCTCAGCTAAAACCTCTTCTCCTCCTCCTTCTATCCAATATCCACATGTCTCAGCCTGGAAACAATGCCTCCCTTGTTGCTGTGTTGTTGCCTCCACTCTCCTCTTCAAACTCTCTGCATCTAAATGTGGAGATGGAGACAACTGACATTCAGCAGACTTGGAGTGCCATAGCTCTCTTGGACAGTGGTGCTACTAAACTCTTCCTTGATACCAACTACGTGGAATGACATCAACTCACTACTTGGACTCTCTCTCATCCCATTCCAGTCTACACAACATTGATGGTACGCTCAACAAAGCTAGATTTATCTGCTCAGTGATGGATTTAGTCCTTTGTTACCAGACTCATTCTGAGCATGCTGTCTTTGCAGTCACCAGCCTAGAAAAGCAGGACATGATACTTGGATTCTTCTAGCTGTGTAACCACAATCCTGGGATTGACTGAGCCAAGAGTAAAGTGAGTATGAGTTGCTGCTCTCGATGGTGTTTTACATGTGTTAAGGAAATTAGAGAGGAGCGTAGAGCCTCAGTCCATGAGCGTGCTGCTATACATGCTTGCCAAGTTGGAGTTGAACACCTCCTCCTTGCAGACCTTGACCTACTGGATCCTCCCTCCTTGGCGTTCCTTTATAGAGAGGCCCTCTATGAGAACATTTGAGGTGTGATGAGTGAAGCCCAGATGAAAGATGGATGTGAGGGTGAATTTGTGTGTACTCCTGATCCTGAGTCTCCAGATGAGGCTATTGAGGCAGATGATAGGATTTATGCAACTACATTACAACCTCTCCCAACTGTGGCAGAGATTAGAGCTGGTCAAACTACTTCTCAGCGGCTAGCTCAGGCATTTGCTGCTAACTCTGCTCCTAAGTCATTCCAAGATGTGGTTCTTCATCACTTGCAGGACTTTGAGGATGTTTTCTCTAAGGCATCATTTGACTCCCTGCCAGAGTGCAAGCAGTGGGACCATGCTATTGAGCTCACATCCAATGCTGAGCCCTCCAGCTGCAAGGTCTATCCTCTCTCTCCCAGAGAACAGGATGAACTCAATGCCTTCTTGCAGAAGAATTTAGACTCTGGTTGCATCTGTCCCTCAAAGTCCTAAATGGCCTCTCTAGTCTTTGTCATTAAGAAGAAGGATGGATCTCTACATCTGGTTCAGGACTATTGAGTTTTGAATGCAATGACTGTAAAGAATTGCTATCCCTTACTACTCATTTCTGAGCTCATCAACAACCTCCGAGGTGCATGCTACTTCACTAAGTCAAACATCCACTGAGGCTACAACAATGTGCACATCAAAGAAGGTGATGAGTATAAGGCAGCCTTTCAAACAAATCATAGACTCTTTGAGCCTCTGGTGATGTTCTTTGGTCTCACTAATAGTCCAGCCACCTTCCAGACCATGATGAATGAATCCTCATCTATACCAAGACTCTAGAGGAGCATTGTCAGATTACATTCATTGTGCTGGAACTGTCATGACCCACCAAATCTGCACCCAACTCTGGGACTTTGAAACTACCTCCATGCTCCTAGAAGTCTCAGAGAACAACTCCCCCCACTAGCTCCATAGCCCTGGACCAATTCTCTGCCAGTGACCTCACCTCCATGGCCAGACATTACCATCAATCACCCTGGCTATCACTGACTACTCTTAGAAAGTCATGCTACCTCTTTTGGACATCACCAACCCTTTTCAGACATTGCTGGCCCCTTCTGGCAATTACACCATCACTTGCATCACTTGGCTATCACGTTGTGCTTAGCCATTACTCTACGCATCACTCACCTGTCACTGCCCCCAAGAGCCCCTGATGCTGCTGCCACCTAATCACCACCAACATCCACCACTCTATCAATTGGAACCAACACCTGCCAAATTGTATAGAGTCCTGGAGCTGCGCTCAGACTTGAAGATCAAGGACTTGGCCTGGGACATGTCTGCAAGAGTATTTAAGTGGTAAGATGGGGACTTAGTCAATAGTCTTGATATTGCATACACTTCAGTACCAGTTCATCCACATGTTTGTTTGTATCTCTGAATCTATCTGCTTGTTTTTTGTGATTCTCTGCCTCGTATCATGTCCACTTTAACTCTGTTTTGTCTTGTGCCTTGTACTTGCCTCACTCCTCTTGTCTTGTACTTTCTCTCTCTATCCCACTTCAACTCTTCCCTAATTTAGTTTCTCAATTCATACTTCTCTTCTCATTTACAGTTTTGACCCTTCCCAAGTCCTGGTCTCATATTAATCCCTTGTAATTGTACTTTGACTCAATTTGCTTGTATCTCTTCAAAACCCTGGTCTAATCTCCTTTAATCTTGCCTTTCCTGCTTGGCTCAAACCCATAGAACTCATAACTACCCCAACTCACCCCTTCCTCATTGGCACCATCTTTGGACCCACTTGGAGTTCCCTGTACCTGTTGCATATCTTGTAGTTTGCCTCAGAGATCTCTTAAATGCCCATGTCTGCCTCAGAGCATAGTGTTTCAACCCTGAAGCCCTAGTAGGTCTCAGAATTGTACACTGGAGTCATTGCATCTCTCTGTAAGGGCTTTGCCTAGTAGACTGAGCCCCCATAGTCAGCGGAACCCTGACAGGAACATCTTTGTCAATACTGGCTCTATCTCAAGCCAGAGAAGTGTAAATTGAGCAGACTAAGGTTGAATACCTTGGACTGATTATTTCCCATGGAATGGCTGAGATGGATCCAGTCAAGGTGGCTGGTGTGGCAGAGTGGCCAGAGCCCAAGAACAAGAAGGAGGTTCAGGCCTTCCTGGGCTTCACCAACTTCTATTGGCAGGTTATTCAGGATTTTTACATCATGCTTGGCCTCTCTTTGATCTCACCACTAAAGACACTCCTTGGCACTGGGATGTGGCACAGCAGACCACTTTGATGCCCTCAAACAAGCAGTCACTTCAAAGCCTATTCTTCTATTCCCTGATGACAATTCTTCCTTCTGTGTTAAAGCTGATAGCTCAGACTTTGCTACTGGAGCTGTTCTCTCTCAGCAGTCAAAAGAGGATGGTAAGTGGCATTCTGTGGCTTTCTACTCCAAGAGTCTCAATGCAGTAGAGCGCAATTATGAGATCCATGACAAGGAGATGCCGGTGATACGATGGAAGAAGGATAGTAGACAGAGCCAACAAAAAGGGCGGTCAGAAAGCCATGATGCAGACAGAAGCAAAAAGAGCCAGCAATCTAAGGGACAGATCTCAGCTAAAAGAGCTGAATTGGATGGAAAGCCGAGATCACAATTGGACAGAGCAAGAATGCTCGATGATTAAGTGAAATAGCAGGAATCTCTGGAAAAATAACAATAAATAAAATAATAATAATATAAATAAAAGTCCGGATATAGCTGTCCAAAATAGGCTAGAAGTCCGAAGGAAGAAGGATCAAGCAGAAGGAAAAAGAGTCAAGGAGGAAAGTTTAGCCAATAGAACCATGCGGGAACAAGTACACACAAAAAGCATGACTAGCTGGTCTGTGCGCAGCTGAAACAAGTATAAAAACAGGGGGAAAACAAGAGAACACCAGGTAACCATTAGACGCGACTCTGAGTCCCCAGTGAGAGGATTCCTTAGGTCAAATCTTTTGAACACACCTCTAAGACTTTGTCTACATTGTAACAGAGCGCCCAACCACATAATAATTATATAAAACAATCCAAACAATTCTAAAGTACCAAAGAGTGATAGTAATTAAGTCAATAAGCCCCCAGAACAACAACATGTACTAACGTGCATATTACCGGTTATCATTTGGTTATTTGAGGAGTGGCAACATTTCCTTAAGGGTGCCAGACATAAGTTTGAGGTGTGAACTGATCACAAGAACTTAGAGTACTTTTGGACGGCCAAGAAACTTAACTGCTGACAGGCTCAATGGTCCTTGTATCTAGCCAACTTTGACTTCTCACTGCATCACAAACC
This sequence comes from Termitomyces sp. MG148, assembly GCA_003313785.1. NCBI lineage: Eukaryota > Fungi > Basidiomycota > Agaricomycetes > Agaricales > Lyophyllaceae > Termitomyces > Termitomyces sp. MG148. The sequence continues at coordinate 20,607 of QLOM01003105.1, read as the reverse complement.
CAGACAAAGCATGGGCAAGCCAGATGTGCTTTCTAGGCAAGCTGACCATGGTTCAAGAGCTAGTGACAATGACAATATTATACTTCTGAAGCCAGAGCTCTTTGCTATTTGTGCTCTAGAGGGTGTTGTTGGCCAGGGAGAAGAAGTGAGCATTCTTTGAAACATCCACTGAGAATTTGGGAAGGTGCTCAGGAAGATCTGGTAGCCAAGGCTGCTCTGGCCTTGCATGCTCAAGAGAGAGCTGGAGTGAAGTCAGTTTGCACTGATGAGTGGTCTTTGGAGAATGGTCTTCTCACCTTCTAGGGGCACATTCATGTTCCCAAACTACCTGATCTCTGGAGGCAGATTGTTGAGCAGCACCATGATTTCCAAATTGCAGGCCATCTTGGTAGATGGAAGACACTGAAGTTGGTCTCTCGGAATTACTGGTGGCCTCAGATGTCATGGTATATTGGCTCTTACACCTCCACCTGTGATCTCTGCCTAGTAAATCTCTGTGGCAAGCATGCTCATTTCATCCCAACACATACCACCTGCTCTGCCATGGGTGCTGCTAACCTGTACCAGAAGCATGTCTGGAAACTCCATGGATTGTCCAATGCCCACATCTCAGACTGGGGACCTCAGTTTGTGGCAGAGTTTAACAGAGAACTGTATTGCCTTCTCCATGTCAAACTCCACACTTCCATTGCCTACCACTTCCAGTCTGATGGCCAGACCAAGCATGTCAACCAAGAGCTAGAACAGTATCTTTGGCTCTTCTGCATGAACGATGGGATGACTGGGACAACCTATTACCAGAAGTTGAGTTTCAATACAACAACCATATACATGCTGCCACTCAGATGTTTCCTTTCCTTTTGAATACTGGTCAACACTCTTGGATAGGATTTGAGCCTTGTGGACAACCTTCCAAGAATGAAGCTGTCAATGAGTTCATAGATCAGATGAAAGCAGCCCAAGAGGAAGCCAAGGCAGCCTTAGCTAAGGCAAAGAACAACATGGCCTGCTATTACAATCATGGACAAACTCCAGCCCCCAAGTACAAGCTTGGAGATTGAGTCTATTTGAATGCCTCTGACATTGCTATCACTTGACCTTCTCAGAAGCTCTCTCATTGTTGTCTAGGACCCTTTCCTATAGTAAGGCAGGTAGGCCCACTAGTCTATTGACTTAAACTGCCTAGTAGATGAGTCAACTCCATCCAGTCTTCAATGTAGTGAAGCTCTTTCCTACACCAGATGATCCAATTCTAGGTGAGATGGTTGTCCACCTGTGACAAGAGGGCACTGCCACACTCCCACTGATAGCAAACAGGGGCATTTACATGAGTTGCAATGATATTGGCATCCTGGTGAGAAAGTACCAGCTGATGACAGACAGCTTTGGCATCCACCCGAATGACAGCAGCATGGACCTGTGCTCAATCCTGGAGGTGCTGGAGCCCTACACGGCTCTGCTGAAACTCCATGGGAAAGAGGAGGCTAGCAGAGAGCCATTGCCAATCCATAGCACCATGAAACAACTGTGGGCATGCTTAGACAACAATTAGGGCCAAAATGGAACAAAAAAAATAGAAAAAAACACAGTGGCAAGGAGCCTACCATAAGAATGGGAGAGCTGGGTGCAGAGGGGAAGAGGAGCAGGATGGTGCAGTAGATGAGGCAGGGGAATCCCACAAGGTAGGAGAAACGGACAGTATTTGCAACAAAGCAAGCAAGAAATGCAAGTTGAGAAAATCTATCAGAACTGAAGGCCCTGGGACAAAGCAAGGCAGCAGGTAGTAGACGGTCCTGTCAAGTAGGGACAGCTGGTCCAAAATGGCAGTTGCTTCTTTCCAAAGATGTCAACTCCAATACAGGACAAAAAAGCAAGCCAACTCACAATGGTGTTGCTAACGGTGTCCACCCATAGTTCCTGCGGGTGAAGGAGCCACCACTTGACAACCAGCCATTGCGCCTCAACATGATGGGGCTAGGTGACATTAGGGAGCTGAACCTTGTCCCAAGTAACAAGCACGGCCAACAAGCCGGTAACAATCTCCTAGTTGTAGTCAATAGTGGCAGCGGTACCAACAAATACGTTTAGCAAGGTGTTTGCTATATGGAAAAATGCACACATGTAGGGAACGGCAACCTGCAAAATAGAGGAGTTGAGCAGAGAAGACATACCATACCCTGAAACATGGGGCCACATATATATGAAGCAGGGAATGGCATCTAACATATGCAAGGCCAGGGTTGCCTTCAAAGCACAAAGAACATCCAAACTTCAGTGTCAGTCTGCTGGACTTAGCATGCAACTGTCAGACCCCCATTTAGAAAGGAAGCATGGATCAACAGGAGACCATCAACAGAAGACGTCCAGTTGACAGACAAAAGGAGTGATGTATTCAGAAGCAAAATCTTACGTAACTATGAAAAAGTGCTCATAAATGTTTGGGGGACTCAGGAGGGTGCAGCTGCATGGGAGAATCAATGTGGGCAGGTTGAATTTCATTGGGCAGGGAGTTCATAAGCTCCCATTCCAAGGCACTATTGTACTCCTATAAGTAATGCACAGGTGCCATGCTATGCTTCACAGAGGGACAACTCATGATGCAACAGCACAAACTGACGGAGGCAAAACTGGACTTTAACACAAACAATATCTAGGTGCTCAAGGGCAAGCTCATTGACGTGGGACAAAGTATAGCGGTCTCAAAGAAAGTTGACCGGAAACAAAAGATCAGCAGGAATATGTTGCTAGTTACCTAGACCATGAAAAGTAGGTGGGTGGGATTGCTAAGCAAGAACCTCATTGCAGAAACAGAAAGCAGAGCAATGGAAAGATAATCTACTTGGAAGCAACAGCCTTGTCATAGCGGCTCCTAATAAAGAGAAGGAGGTGGAAGGTCCAAGGAAGGAGGGAGAGTGGCAGGTATGGTGATCAGTGGCGGGAGGGAGATGGAAGGAAGGATGAAAGGCAAATGAAAGAACTGGCCCTGCAACAAGGCATTGTCATCAATAACGGCAGTATGCTATGTGGCTTGGTAAAATGGCATGGGGTGGCACAAGGAAAACACAACCTATGACAGCAGATACCACTGTCTGCAAAAGACAAGCAAAGCAGCCTAGCTTTATATATCACAGGACGCAGGAGTGGCGGAAATATGCCTATTGCACACCAACTCCTTGAAGGAAGTACCACCAAGAAAAACAGGATCACACAACATGGGCATGAACGGTGGACACCAATGCAAGTATAGGGATTCCCGGGAACTACAGAGTAAACAACCAACAAGACCTATGGAAAGTACCTAAGGGAATAAAGGGAGATGGCAGATGTGACAAGTACTCAGCAATCTTGTACTAACAAATGAACAAGAAAACAAAAAGAAAAGAAAAGGGACAGAGCCACAGGCTCAGGGATACCGGAGAAGAAAAGTGAAGTGGCTTAGCTTTATATACCACAGGACACAGGAGCAGCAGAAATACGCCCATCACACACCAACTCTTCAGAGGAAGTACCACCAAGAAAAATGGGACCACACAATGTGGGCATGAACGGTGGACACCAATGCAAGTATAGGGATTCTCAGGAACTACAGAGTAAACAACTAACAAGACCTACAGAAAGTACCTAAGAGAATAAAGGGGGATGGTGAATGTGACAGGTACTCAGAGGTCTTGTACTAACAAATGAACAAGAAAACAAAAAGAAAAGGGAAGGAACAGGGCCATGGGCTCAGGGAGACCAGTTCTAAGCCTCCTACACCAGCCCAGACTCACCCTCTTGGACGTAACAATCTAAGGTGTCGATATGTTCTGAAGTGGCATCCGCGTCCTGGCAGGTCAGGGTTAGCAACAAAAAAACAACCAACAGGTTAGTATGGGCTTTGTTAAGATAGTCCTGGGCTTGTGTGGCAAGGGTCATCAGCTCATCATGGTGCAAAGAGAAATCAATCGGGAAAGGGAGGTCAGCAGGCAGCTGCTGAGCATTGGAGGCCAGCAGCAGTGAGATGGGGCAAGGCTAACAGACAAATCAGTAGAACAAGAGAGGATAGCCTTTGATGAACCTACTGAGTGCAGCCCTGGATGAAGGGGCTGAGTGCGTGCTGTTGAGAAAGGAGTAGACAAGTGTTTGACTGGGGGAGCCTTGCAGGGAAAAGGGACGTAAGAGGCAGAAGGCAGGATTGAAAGAGAGGAGCTGGTGCAGAGCAAGATGCTAACAACCAAGGAGGTGACTGACCAGGGCCAGACCTCATTCAAGTGGAGCGACCATCAATTGACCATTAAATCCCAGGCAAGGTGGGTACATGCCCACTGCGCACTCTCTTGCCAATGTTCTTCCTACTGCTTCAAGAGTAGAGCTAACTCTTCAGCTACAGTGTGGTTGTTATTGGATAACAAAGAGGTGGTCATTGCCAGGTCTAGGACGCAATCAGCAAAGCACACAAAACCAGCAAGGGCATTAGAGTTGATTGAAGGCATACGACAAGCAACAAAAAGGCAAGAGTTTGTTGTGCCACAGGCAGGAAGCAGCTTATGAAAAGATGACATGCATGAGAACCCAGCCAGGAACAACTGACCTTGAGAAGGGACTCCTAGTGTGAGGAGAATCTGTCAACATAAAAATGATTGGACGTTGATGACGCCCAAAAGTCACCAAGCACTGTCCTGGTAGATGGTAAACTTAGCGCCCCACTAATGAGTAGCATCGGGCGGTCGCTAGTGTTTTGAGAGAGTCCCGGGCAGGGTTCCAGAAGCCTAGTCTTTTTAGTGTGATTTGAACTTAGAAAAAGTAACGAGTTGCTTAGTGATCTAAGCTGTAAGTCTGCAAGGCGCTAGAGTGCTAGGAGGCGGCAAGGACTCTAGCAACGTAAACGTTAACAATGATGTGCCCATATAGCACCATAGTACAAAGGTTGATAGTCAAAGCTGGCGAGGTGAAGTTGGCAAGACTAATTCACTTAGCGACTCTGAGGACTTAAAATGCGCTGAAATGTGATCTGAACTGTGGGGGCGTACGATTTGATAATGGCTAAGACAAGATATGTACAGTATTTATAGGCGCTAGGCTGCCGTGGTGATTAAACTAAAAAGTTGCTAATTAATTAATCAAGAGAAATGAAGACAAGTACAATGGAACGTGAAAGTTGCTAAGCAATGGTGTCTGTCAAATCGGCAAGCTTTAACTTAACATCCTAGCAGTGAAAAAGGCCAAATGCACAGGGACTGTTGCTAAGGCCTGAAACCATCAAGGGGGTCTGTCTCGCATAGGTTGCTAGGCGTCGGATCAACAGTAAGCATCGCAAATATCTGAAACCATCTTGTGGACCTGTCCCACGTAAGTCGCTGAGCGTTGCTAAAGTGATCTGATGTCGGATCTTTGAGAAGCACTGGATTTTGATAGGCGTTGCTAAAGGCTCTGGCATTGGTTATCACTGATTGGAGACTTGGAGGGGGCTGGACTGGAGTCAGATGAGTAGCCGGTGATCAACAAGTCATGTAGTCACTAAGTCTTGTGATTCTGCATGTCATGTCCTGTAGTCTGAGTTTGATCCCTGCTAGCTGCAAAACATAAGTTGCTAAAAATAGCACTTGGTGCGCTGAGCCTGGCCAGAGTCTTATCAACATACAAGCAGGAAAAAGAAGCTCAGCCTGGAACAAAAAATAAAAAAAGCACAAAAACAAAAAAAAAAAGCTCAGCCTGGAACAAAAGATAAAAAAAGCACAAAAACAAAAATCTGATATGCAGCAAAAAATGCTACAAGACAGGTATATGAAAAGAAAATTTAATTATCTAAGCCTCCGTTGTTGCCATGAGACAGTCCAGAGGATTGTCCAGGGAAGCAAGATGAGAATCAGCAGCCATGGCAGAAAGGCAACACAAAACATTGCCTTTCAGGGCCAGGTTGCACTCCTGCAGATATTGGAACAGGGTGTTTAACTGATCAGTCAGCAGGAACTGGTTGCAGCCAATAAAAGCAAGGCAGCAGAAGCTGGATGAAAGTTCTGCATGAGCTAAATCAAAGTGTTTGCGGGCACGTGCGGTCAAGGCAGATAAATAAGCCCAATTGCGGGATGGATCAAGGGGGTATGGGAGATTTGCAGGAAGCCACTGAGGGAAGAGAAAGGCAGATTCAAGAAATGGAGTCACCTGGGAAAAATAAGAACTGATGGAAGGTGTGTGGGCTAGCATTAGGAACATACCAACAATGGCTGGGGCACTCAAGGACGACCACCTAGACCAAGCGGCAGAGGAACTGCAGGTGTAACTGGAGCAGACACTGCCATGGGTGGGGTAGGTAACGTCAGTACTGGGCAATAACAAGTGGGCCAAGGAAGAGAAGAGTCACCGCTGCCATGCAAATGCTACCAAGCCATCAGCCAACAAGCAAAAGAGCACAATAGATCACGTACTACGTGCAACAAAACAGTGCAGTACCACAACTTGTCTTGATGCTGCGCTCACCAATCAACCATCAAAACATGGGTGAGCTGGACATGGGGCTATGGCACACCCTCCATGTGATGGTCCTCCCATTGTCTGAGGAGGACCGCAAGATTCTCAATGACCACCCGATCATTTGACAAAGAGAGGAACGTGGCAAGTGCAAGGTCCAGAAACTGGTTGGCCAAAGACACAAAGTTGTGGGCATTGGAAGCCTTGAAAGCATACATGGTGGAAAAAGGAGGGTTGAACATGGGATACATCCATCAACCAATGTGCACAACTATAAAAAGAGCAGGAACTGCTCAGGGTCAAGCAGGCATGGATGGACTCCACATTAGGATGTGGGTGGAGACTGGGGACAGTTCCAATTTCAGTTTGGGAGAGGATGATAGAGGCTTAGTACTGCTGAAGGCAGAATGGCCCCAAAACAGCAGAATGGAAGCTCCAGTACTGAGAGCAATAGCGGCAGTGAGTCCAACCTTACAGCACGGCAGACTTAAAAAAAGGGCGCATGAAGCCCTGGACTGACAGATCAAGGAAGTAGTAACCACTCTAGCCATGGAAAGGTGAACCAAGTAAATGGCAAGAACAGTGACACCTGCAGCAGCAGCAGGAAAGTACCTGCATCCAAATAGAGAGTAATGGAATGAAGGCCCCACAAACAGAATGGAAAGTGGAAGATAGAGCAGAGGGAGGTAATGTTTGAAGTAGGGAGCTACTGCCTGCCTCCTGAAAGTGATATAAAAACTGTACCATAACTTGGAATAAAAACAACTTTTCCCCTTAGCGATCAGCAAGAAGCATATAGTACAGATCTAAAGGGCATTTTGCAACCTTCTAACAGTGTCTTGTGACTTTCTGACAGTGTCTTGCAATTTTCTGACAGCATCTCATGGCTTTTTGACAGGGTCTAGTTATTTTCTGCTACCAACTTCTGGACTCTGATGTAATACAGGCGGCATTAGCATCAACAATACTGAGTGGTAATCTCTAAAGTTTCCTTGCTTATCATTGGTCACACCTATAACTTCATAACTCAATTCCAAAGACTTGCAACAAGTCTAAATTCTGCTTATAGGGAGATTGTGACGCTATCAATGGTATTGAGGACAACTCCTAGAAACTTGCCAAAAATGTTCACATGCCCGCTCTTGTCCAAGACTTCTACCACGACCACCCCAGAGCACCCTGAGTCATCTGCAGCCTCTACCCCATCTCCCCAACGGACCGTGCTGTTTATGATTTGTTCTACCCAGTACATTGAGACGCCACTGTAAGAGGAACGCTTGATGTCTGCGGAACTCCTTCCACAGAGTCAGCAATGTAAGGGGCAAGCAAGAGTCAAGCAAGCGCAGAGGTGGGCAGGAGTCAGGCAAGAGGCAAGCAAGGCTAACAGAGAGTCGGACGATGCTAGATAAGCTTATGGTTGGTTCAGTGGATAGGCCAGAAGAACACTGCTATTTGTGCTATTACTAATACTGTTTACTAATTGGGTCCTGGTAAGTAAAGGAGTATGACTAACAATAATTGATGCTGAGTAAGGTCTGGGCATATGACTCATCAAGGCTGACTACTACAAGATGGAAGGGGAAAGAGTAGGCCAAGCAGCTGGTTGGATCTGCTAGGAATAGGCATATTGTTGGACTAAGCTTGGAATAGGGTTGGACACGGTCTGGAGACCGGTCCCCTGACAGCTGCACCTTAGGAGGGAGTGATGTCAGGAGACTTCCATTTTTAAAACTTCCATTTGTGTCCCTGGTGCTTTAGGTCTTGATTCTACATGCGCTGATAGGCTACCCTTTTAGCAAACTTATCAGCCAGCAATACTTGAGTAGTCAGTGGTAATTTCTCCACTGATTACTGTTTTACTTCTGGAGAAATTACTTCCTCCACATCCACTTCATGACTTTCTGCCACTGGAATGGTAGAAACTGACTCCACAGTGGACAGAAGTCTTCCTAGTTGACCTCTGAACATCTTTTGCTGCTGTGCAGCTGCAAATCTTGCTGCAAACTGTTATTCTGACTCCTTCGCTTGCTGGGGAGTGTATATATTACTCATTGCATCCTCCAAGTGCAGAGAAAGCACCAGTTTCACCAGGATTGGAATACTGGGGATCAGATTTGCTCCATCTGGCATCAAGGCAGCTGAGCCTCAACTTGCCTTCTGATACATGTATACTTGGGCCTTGAGCTCAAGAATCCAAATATATAAACAACAGTACTTGGCAGAGGTATACTATCACCTCAGACTTGTATTAAACATATGTGCTTTAGTACATACAGTCCTAATTGAGCACGCATTGTATCTTTTGTTATGCTAGGATACCTCTTCCACAGCATCATACACTGAACTTGCAAGGTGGACTCAATTTGTCCACCTTCTTTGTCATTGGAAGTCTCATCTTTCCAGTGCACTGCCAGGGTCCTTTGCTCAGGCAAAGTAGATCTCTGAGGCACTACATCCTTTTGTTGTTGCTGTGCCATCAGAGTGGACTCAGTTGAAACTCTCCAACTGCCTGCTTCCAATCTCTGTGTCTTCTGCAGGAAGTACAATGAAGGTCTACAACCTTCAGAAGGACCTTGAACATTACTCCAGGCCCAAAGCAGTCTTCCTGGCCTTCCTAGCTGCATGTAAGGAGCATTGTCTCTCTTGATGTTCTGTTCTGGGGTTTTCCAGATTACTCCTGGTCTTGCTGCACTGCTTGGCGCAGCTGATGGTTGAGCCTTGCTCCACAGAACTCCTCCTGGCATTTCCTGAAGCTGCTGGGAGGGTTTCTCTGTTCTAGCCTCAACAGACTCTGACCCAGGCTGACCCAGATCAACCAATGCTGCTAGCAGGTATGCTAGTGACTAATCAATAGTCTCACCATTGCAGGTTAGTTCAGTTGGTTGATTGGTACTCATCCAATCAAATTGCGCTACATATTTTATATTCTGAGTGTGTGCATCAAAGAAGCTAATGCACTGTTCAATGTAATCAAAAAGCTAGACTGACAGTCTAGAATTGCAGTTGTTGCTTGTAGTAGCAGAATTGAACCCAAAAGGTTCAAAAAGTGAAACATTGTCAATGTAATTGTTAAACCTTACAGTCACACAAGAGAATCAGATTGGTATACAATTCTAGTACTATGGTGTATGACAGTAAAATTGGCTGTCCTACATAAGGCAGCCATACAGAAATATAATGTTTATTTAAGTTAAATAAAATAATAATTATTAGTTACTTTTGGGTGAGGCCGTAGAGCCACAGTTCTACAGCTATAAGTCCATTACAACAGCACTCCTAGGCAAGAATGCACATCTGTGGAGGAGTCAGGGAGGGCTTAGGAGCGTTGTTGGATATATCAGGGGTGCTGCTTATGGTTAGGGGTACTGAGTCATTGACAAAAGTTGTATTGATCTCTTCTGACATGCAAACCAGTTAGCACTAGGCAATAGAGGCATACTTTTTACCCGTTGCACCCTTAAAAACCCTCCTTTGGCTCTCACACGCATCCTCTGGGACAGGCACGTCTAGAGAAGAGATTCCAGCTGCATTGCAGGTCACTAGGAGTTGCAGGAGTAGCTCCTTCTGCTTCTCCAGGGATAAGTACTAGACCTCAAGGCTCCAAGGGCAATGGCAGGCAAAGTGGCCCTGCATGCTGCAGCATTGGCACAAAAACAAGAGGGGCATGCACTGTCAAGAGATGTTCACATCCATTGGGGTGCCCTGGAGCAGTACTGGAAGTGCCAGAGGTGCTGCTGACAGTGTTGTCAGAATAAAGGTGACTGGTTAGTGGGGGAGCATGACAAGTAGGCATAAGAACAAGGTGGAGGCTGTGGCCTTGTGTAGGTCTTGCTTGAGCTCCATGAGCTACCACTGCTCCTGAGCTACCCAGTATTATGACAGGACTTGGTCATCTGCCAGGCATCCCTCTCCAAGGTTATTGATATGCTCCATCAGAATTGGATGGACCCTTTCTGGAAGATAAGGCAGAGCTGCAGGCCATTGGAGTACTTGGCCTGCTCTACCAGCACATGAAACAAGTTGATGTACTTGTCCAGGGATTGCTTTCCTTGGCCATACTAGTCCCTGTCTTGTAGGACCAGCGTGGCAGTTTTGACTGGGTTTCAGAGGAAGAATTCATCCCAAAACTCCTGTTCAAACTTGACTCAGTCTGCAAAGCTTCTGATGCCAAACCCTCATTGCATAGGTGGCCACCCATCCTGACTTCATATAAGACAGGACTCATGCAATCTTCAGCTTGTTGGAGACAAAATTGTTGCTGCAGAGTTGAATGTAGGTGATGCAGGATTGTAGGAAACATTCCCCAGATGCACAATCACCATGTTGGGGATCACCAGGTGTAGGATATTGGAGTGCTTCTGTGCTGGAAGAGGGGATCGCATGGTGCAAGGGCACTGTGCTGGTAGCATAGGCAGCGTAGGTGGCAGAGAGTTAGCTGCTGCCAGAGTAAGGTATTTGAGGAGTGTGTGAAGAGAGTCAGAAATAGTTTTGGTAGTTTAGCAGAGGTGGAACTTTAGGATTCCAAAAAAGGAAGTCTCCTAACAAAATTAATCCATTTGATTGCAGATCAGTTCCATGATCTGATCATCTGATTGGTCAATGAGTGCCAGAATCTTTGATAATCTGACCAGATTTCTCCATGATATCATCATTTGATGACTGCCAAGTGATGCTATTTGTAGTTTTTTTTTCTTTTTTTTCTTTTTTTTTTTGATTGCAGATCATCCTGTGATCAAATCAGCTTCTTTTGACACAGCACTCCTTGGCTAACAATTCCATCAAAATCTAGCTCCAGCTATCAATGATCTATTGATAGCAGTCTCAGCTAATGCTACTTTGTCATAATTCCAATATGCTTCTATCTCAACTTCCTGTGCATTGTTTGACTTGTTCTGACCAGTTTTATGATTGTCGGGACAAGCAGAATCTTATAGTATCTATAGCCTACAGGTTTTGGCTCTTTTGACATGTCTGCTTCCAGATTTCAGTGTTTTTATTCATATTTTATATCTTTTGTACTCTAAACACAAATATGATCATGTTTTTCTTTTTTTTGTCACCGTGCAACACCATATCACTACTTAGGCAATACTTACACGGCATAAGGAAAGCTGACTTGCTGTTATGCACCATGTGCAGTGCTACACCAGAAACCATCAGACATTTCCTACTGGACTGCCATGCACACAAAACTCATAAAGCTAAACTGCACAAAGTTATACAACCAGGACTCAAAGCCTTAAGCACACTGCTGAGCAACTCCAACACCATAGAAACCCTGTTTGCCTGTATCAACACAACAAAACAATTCAAAAGATCCTTTGGAGACCTAGCATTCATGATGGACAAATGGTAGAAGACACTGTTATGACTTTCTACTTCTACATTTACTCACATGCCATAATTTACTTTACATACAGACATGCTTCAAGTAGGTCTTATACAGTCTCAAGCCCAAATCAAGACACAAACATATTCCTTAGATTTAGATGACTTACTTATAACAGGAGAGGTACATATAGCTTGTAACAGAGGTAGCAAACTCCAACATAGGGCATTGCTCCAACAGGTTTAAGAATTATATAAAAAAAAAGCACTGCAGCTGCAGTGGATTCAATGGTACTTTGATCATCAGATTGGTCAATCAAGTTTCAGGGATGCCAGTGGCAGAATGTATCAGATCAGGACCAAAAGACCCTATGCAATAATAGAAAATGTGATTACTCTCCAAGAATTGAGTCATGAAGAGTGATAAAGTGATCAATGTTGATTAATAGCTGTACAATGAGGTTGTAGAGGCAGCCACCAACCATCAAAAAACAAAAAAGAGGACTATGGATGGTACAGTAAATGGTTTCTAAAAAAGGCCTATAACTTGTAGGACCAGACATCTACAGACATGGAAAGACAATTTATAAGCCTCAGTGCACATGTCATAAGACTAAGCAACAGCTATATTTTTACCTAAAGACATGGAAAGACAATTTATGCTATATGTAAGTGTCGATTAAGTACAGTTAACAAGGGAAAAAAAAACTTGAGTAACTCACAGCCTCAGTGCACAACATTATGAGACTAAGGTCCTGTTCTGCAACCAAAGTTAGTAGGATTAATTAGCATTAAATCAGATTTAGATTGATTCTTGTTTACCATCTTTAATTGTGTGTTCTGTAAAAAATCAACTTATTTAACATGTGACATTATATTAGCAAAGGGGTGTTATTCCTAGGTCAGCTGCTACTTGTGTTGCAGTCAGACTGGTATGATAACAAAGGCCACTAGCTTGTTTATTCTATTTTGGAGGCTGTAGGCTTGTGATCAATCATAAATTCAAGAGTAAGTTGATAAGATCAGAGATGTGACAATCTGTGACAATAAGCTTGTTAACTTATGTTAATCACTTCAGAGGGTGTCAGAGAATTCCTGAGAAACACATGTTAGAAGTAGGATCATGTGACTTCTGACAATTGTTTCTTCAGAAAATCTCATTTAAATTTTCTACTTAGGAAATATTCACAGGACTTTTTGTAGAAACACTTGTCAGAAGTTATATGACCTGTTTCTAACAGGTGTTTCTCAGGAATTTACTCCCCCAAAGTGAATATATTCTCACGGATTAGCCATAAGGCACTATTTGGTTTTATTGTTTATAAATTCTTAATTAATCCTACTAACTTCGGTTGCAGAACATGGCCTAAGTGCTACCCCACCTGCCCATTATTTTTCTGAAGGCAACTCCTAAAGAATTCTATCGAAGCAAAACACGTGATGCTCGGAAAGGCAGACCCTAGAGTCCAACAGGCTCCCTCCGCAATCAGGACCACATTTTCTACATGTTCTTTGTATATGTATCAGTACATAGTTGTGACGACATCAACTGGCAACGACCTCTTTCTTCTGCGACCACGTCATGTATACCTGTAGGTAAACGCTCCGATAGACGTCTTCGGCTTCTTGAAAAATTTTCTCCTTTAGTTCGGAATTCATATCGTCGTCGCCAAACCATTGAATGGCGGTTGACTTTGTCAAAGCTCGACGGAGAGATGTCCAGAGTACTTGACCCATCCACTGGATATTGGGATCTGAGTGATTTGATACTTTAGTTTTCCCTTCTAGTCATACCGTTTGAGTGACTTGCCACTATCTTTGCCATTTGTAGGACATTTGATCCCGATGTTGTGGACTTCACTTGTAGAAGGATTCAACAATCAGCAATTGTCCACAGAACAAGGAACAAGGAATGCATGCAAGACACTCACGAAAGGTTTCCCAGTTCTTGAAGGACTGAACAGAGAGATGAAGCAGTAAGTACGTCGACGTTTCTTGACCTCGAGTGCGAGAGACACATTTTGTTAAACATCTTCAAGGACTGCCCCAAGCCCTGAGGTCCATCATCGTAGAAATATACATCTACTTCCTCGATCCACAACCAGCCTCCAGGTTTTAGGAGAGATGTGACATTCTGAAGTACCCTTTTCCAATTGGGGAGCTGGAGGGAATTGAGCAATGCGCCATGGGAAAGCGATGCAAGAAGACCGTACGTGCACAAAGACGAAGCGTGCATGAATAATATCAAAACTTTCTAGTTCAAAGGGCAATTGACCTGTGATGTCGAGTTGTAGGAATCGTAGGTTTGAAGGTAAGGGACGTGACGGTAATGTGGATTTGTCAATGGCAATCACCATGACTTCAGGATATGTCTGTGCAGCTTGAATGGCCCTTTATCGAACATTAAAAACTATGAACGTCTGCTACAGACTAGACATACCAAGAACCAGTGCCACAACTATAGATGGAATCGGTGAGTCTGTGAATTATAGACTCAGTCAAATTTGACGATGCCTTACCCAAGCTCAAGAACTCTCTTAACGTTCTGGACGGGCGGGCCCAAGGTAAGCCTATGGCCTAGATAAGTGTCGATTCCTTTGTGCATTTCATCTAATCTAATATTCAAGAAAAACAAAGGTCAGCTTGGGTCCAGTTATGATAGAAGGTAATAGAAGCAATATTACCTATCCCATTCCGCGCCAGCGTTCTAGTTTTCAATTAATTTCATATGCCACAAGGAACGTCGGACTAACTATCGAGTAATATGGCTCACCCGGATTACGGGACGCAGGAGTCGTATCAGTGAGAGACATTGAGTATGAAACGGCAGATTTTCGTGATACCTTATGTACGACCTCTAAAACTCTGGAACAATAAACCTCGATTGGAAAGGAACCTTTGTCTAAATCAGATCCTCCCGTCTCCCGGCTGGCTCCTGCCTGAAAGCATACTACACGTTTGTAAGCGTCTTACATAATGTTTGTGGACGACGGAGCTAAATCCATCTATCGTGTGAAAGCGGGCATATTTTCGTAAAGGTGTTTTGTCATGGTGTTACTTGTCTAATTCAGAAAATATTTGAGTTCGAACTATATATTGACCCGGAGCGATGGCCCGTAGGTCAGGTCAAGAATACAGCTTCAAGGACCACATTTTTGATGATTTCAGGTGGTTGTTGGTTACAATGTGGATGAAAAGAGTCAGGAGAAAAGACTGAGTGTAGTCGCCTCAAGAGTATATCCGAGCTTACGTGTTTTGGATACCGTTCTCACGCATGTTACGGCACGTACGGAACGCACCAGAAGCTGAGTCAAAACTACTTGAAGAGTCTGTATCAAACTTTAGAACTGGTTGTGAATTGAAGCAATCAATTCAGTGGAGTCGCCTCAAGAGAATTTCTTTCGTGTTTCGGATACCGTTCTCAGGCATGTATGGCGTGGACAAAGAAATGCACCAGAAATCCGAGTCAAACTTTAAAGCCATCAATTGTAGAAGCAGATCTAGAATAGATCGAGACAATTTTTGTCCTCAAAATTGACAATTTATATCCAGATGGGGGTAATACGACAAACCAGTATGAACCTGAATTCCCGGATTCCCAACATCTATCAAGGCCAAAGAAGAAGAGGCTCTGGTGTCATACCTGGGACAGGATCCAAAATCTTGAAGAAACTCATAAAAGGGTGCAGGCCCACAGGGCCTGCACTATGTACTCTATGATTTATCTTCTCAAAATTCAAACACAATTTATTTTGAGTTTTTAAGCCATTTGTCACAAAAAATTCTGTACAATTTCTGGCCTGAGTCTGGATATGTTACTAGCTATTGAAGAATTTTATATATATTACTCTTTCACCTTGCATTTGTTAATTATTTCTGAGTTGCATATTAGTGGTGAAACAATGACAGCCATTTTCAAATCAATAGGCAGGTCCCAAATTTTGATATTTGGCCCAACCTTGATTATTTTGGCCAAACATTACTATTTTTAGTCAACTCATGACTTTGTTGAACTTCTGTTTTATTCTTGACGTCTCAAAGTTTCTTGTCATACTGTGGCAAATCAATATCATTATCCACCAGAATGGGTGCAGTACTGAATGCTTGAAGGTATGTCCTCAGTGTCAAGAAATTGAACAAGGACAGTGGACAGAAAATCTAAACTATAACCAAAAATAATAATGTTTTGGCCAAAGCAATCAAGGTTGGACCAAATATCAAAATTGGAGACCTGCCTATCAATTTGGAAATGGCTGGAAAATAAGTGTTACTTACCTACATATATCTGCCCAGCTACAGACCTTAGGTCAAGCTTAGACCTCACCAATTCCTCTGGCAAAAGCTGTTTAATCAAAAAGACAGAGAAAATCAACTTTCTGCCATCTGCCAATTTGAGGACACAGTCCAGGTAGCATGCTGATAAGATCAGGTTTTGAGTAATGATCTGCAATACTGCTGCCTCATACTAGGATAATCAAATCTATCATGTCCAGCATCTAAACACACTTTGCACTACCAATGATTCTTTTTGTATGGAGGCAAGAAAGTAAAGAGTTTCAATGTTTTTGTTAAATTAGCAAGACAAATGCACTTGATTGAGGAATAGATGGTGTTACTGTCAGAAAAACTTCCATTTTCCAGGGCTCTGGGCATGTACTTCTGCTACTACAGCTGTCATGACCCACTCATTTCTTGCTCATCCCCTGCTTCACCTGCAACCACTCTGCTTGGCCCTGACCTCTAGTACAACTGCTTGCCCTCCAAATCTGCCTGTGCACACAACCTCCCCCACCCCCACATCACAATCAATGGCTCATCACCTTCCTTCCCCATCTGGACTACTTCTCCCAGACTTAGCCTTCCATGCTCCAACTCTAAAACAGGTACTCTGCCCACTTTGGAGCTCATGCCTGTGCACCCCTAGCTTTTCCTGAGTATATAAGGCTTCAGCCCCTTAGTTGCTCCTTAGTCTTGGTATTAACTACATCTCCTACTTATCATTTTTCTTATTTCCCTGTCTCCTCTCTTCTGTTACCTATTGGTAAGTGGATGCAGGTGTTACTCCTGAGTGTTGCTGGACTTCACAACCACTCCTGTCTCAGTTGTCATTGTTACATTGCTCATTGCAATGTTAGTCATAAGGTTCTAGGAGTCTGACTGTTGAGGTAGTGGAGTCTGTCAACCCTTTGCAGGTGGATCTGCCATATCAGTCTCAGTCACTGTGATGTTAGTCACACAAAGTGATGGTGGCAGCATACTATGTGCAGCTGTCCTTTTCCAGAAAGGATCCATGTTTGGGTCCATTTCAATGTATTAATAGAGGCCTATTGCCTCAGGTGATTCTTGATAGACACACTCCTTGTCATGTTTGAACAGAAGGTGGTAGTAATCCTCCTTGGTCATTTCTCTCCATCCATCCTATTGCAGGATGGCTGGAGGGGTGCCATATATAGATAGGCACTGTAAGTGCTCATTGTCAATCTCTCTGAAGATGTCTAATGACATTGTAGGATGGTGGAACTGCTGCTCCAAATACACCACACCATAGGTGCAGGTGTGGTCCACCCAGAACAGGATCTGGTTGTGTAACAGAACGTGCAACATGTCATTATCCAAGAGGTTGCCTATTTGATCATCAAGTACATGGAATTGTTGCAGAGTAACTTTATCTCTCTGTTGGGGAGTAAAAGCTGTGGTGGAGACCATTTTGTTAAACAAGGTAAGAGCCTCTTGGTAGAGTCCTGGTCGTGCAAGTATGAGTGCTAGCTGATGGACAATAGCATCACTATCTTCCAATATGCAGAATTTTGACTGTTTTCTAGTCTTTATAAATTAGTTGGAATGCTATAGATGTGATTAGTAGTTAGCAAAGAATTCCTTGAGAATAACCACCTAGTATTGCATGGATGATTGCCAACTCTGACTGCAGGCATTGTGACTTGGAGTTTGTAAGTTGGTGGTGGAAAGCCTAAAGGTTTCTGGTGGAAAGTTACAGGACGCTGGTAGAAAGTTGCAGGATGCTGGCAGAAAGTCGTTGAATGCTATTGGAAACAAAAACAGAAAGTATAGAAACGTGGCAGAATTGATCCATGCTGATTTTAAGTCTGAATCATGGACTCTCATCTGTTACTGAGGAGAAAAGTTGTTTTTATTTTTGTGGTATAGTACAGTATTTATAGGACACCAATGAATGGTGTTAACACTGTTTTCTCTAAGCAGTTTCTTCTTCTTCCTTCTATCATCTATTTCTGCTTCTCTGCCGGCCTGTTACTTTATGTTGCTGGCTATTCTAGCATTGCTGCAGTGGGTGCTCCATTCCTTCTACTCTTCCTTCTGACTTATCTTTTGTTGCTCCCCTGATATTCCCTTTGGGGTTCTGATTTGGCTGTGGTGGCATTTTTTCTGCCTTCCTGCCCTCAGCGCCGAGTTGCCCCTATCATTTCCCCCCAAACTGAAATTGGGACTGTCTCCAGTTCCCATTCATATCCATGATGTGGAGCCTCTTTTATGTCCACACCCCGTCCACCAATCTGACTCTGAGCAGTTCCCACTCCCTGTTGCCTTTTATAACCACTTGACGCTGGTGAAGGTTGTGGACCATGTTCCAACCTCCATTATCCAGCATATACACTCAGAAGGTCTTCTCTGCCTGTGTAGTGGATTGGCACCTACAGCACCTGTATGAACATTATTTTATATACATATTTAGTACTTACAACTGAGATAATCAGCTTATTTTTGTTTTAAACTACATTGTCAATAGACCAAGACTGGTCTGATTCAGTACAGTCTGAACTCTAAGCTCTACAAAACATAACTTGTGTTACATTTTTTTGAATTTTCCAGCTAAGATCCATTGTCTAGCTGCTGTAAGGGTGACCTCTAGAGATTGCGGCTAAGTCACACAACTGGCAGAGGAAAATCCAAAGTTTATTAGACAGTACATACAACAGGAAAGATAACTAATCACCTGGCAGAGGAAAATTTGAAGAGAACAAGTCTAAGGATTCTTCTGCCATGGTGCAGCGCATCAGTGTGAGTGGCGGAGGCATAGGGATGTAAGGGCAACACTTGACGTCTGCGGAACTCCTTCCACAGAGTCGGCAATGCAAGGGGCAAGCGAGAGTCAAGCAAGAGTTGGGCAAGAGGCAAGCAAGGCTAACAGAGAGTCGGATGGCGCTAGATAAGCTTACAGTTGGTTCAGTGGATAGGCCAGAAGAACACTGTTATTGTTCAGCCTGGAGATATTCTATCCCACAGGCTGCCTATATATACTATATTGGTGGCTGTGCTATTACTAATACTGTTTACTAATTGGGCTCCGGTATGTAAAGGAGTATGACTAACAATAATCAATGCTGAGTAAGGTCTGGGCATATGACTCATCAAGGCTGACTACTACAAGACAGAAGGGGAAAGGGTGGGCCAAGCGGCCGGTCAGATCTGCTAGGAATAGGTGTATTGTTGGACTAAGCTTGGAATAGGGTTGAACATGGTCTGGAGACCGGTCCCCTAACAGGGAACAACTATGCAGTACTTTTTGGAAGGCATGAAAGCATCCTGGAGATCTCCAGAGATCCCTGGAGAACACCAGAGTTCTAAAAATAGAAGTCCCCTGACATCACCCCCCTCCTCCCTAGGGTGCAGTGTCTTGACACACTAAGTAGAACAGATTGGTTAGTCGAGGAGATGGAGTAGAGGCCACAGATGACTCAGGGTGCTCTGGAGTGGTTGCAGTGGAAGTCTTGGACAAGGGCAGGCATGTGAACATTTTTGGTGGGCTCCCAGGAGTTGTCTTCTATACCATAGTCCTTCCACTTGATCTTGTACTGTAGTTTTCATTGGAATAGGCAGCTGTCCAGGATCTTCTCTGTCTTGTACTCCACTCTATTACCGGCGAGAATGGGAGGTGGTGGAGGAGAAGCTCGTCGGCCAGGGATGGGATTGTCCAGGGCAGGCAAGAGCTTGACCACGTTGAAGACTGGGTGCAGTCGACACATGCCAACAGGCAATTGGAGCTGATAAGCAAGGGGTCCTACCTGATGCTTGACTGTCAGAGGACTCCTTATTTCTTCCTTCTTTCACTCCTTATTCCTTCATTCTTCCTCTATTTATTTTCTTATTTCTGCTGTCACTCTTTTACTTTAATGCTTCTATTCTTTCAACACTATCTATTAGTACTATTCTCAGCCCTTGAGGTGCTCTGGTGCTTTAGTTATCATTCAAACAAGTATAGCCAACGCTTTCAGAGGCTTAGTAAGCATCCAGAGGCTGAGTCATCTCAAGGCTAGCCTCCAAATTACTAAGCAAGTCACATGAGACATGTGCATGACCTCTGGCAATGTCAATTTCCGAGTTTTTGATTATTTTCGGAGATTTTCCTTTTTTAGATTATAAATTTTACGGTGGCTTTTGTCATGCTACACAGTTACTTCCCATGCTTCTGGAGCCTTGGAAGCATCACTCCTGGCATAGGGAATTCCTAGACTTGTTCTCTTTGAATTTCCCTCTGCCAGGTGAGTAGTTATGGTTGTATTACCTATATATACTTTGGATTTCCCTCTGCCAGCTGTGTGACTGAGCCATAGTGTCAGGGGACTTCCTTTTCCGGCCATCCCGGAGATCTCCGGGACCCTCCGGACTTCCTTTTCTGGCCATTTCCTTTTCGGGCCATCCCAAAGGTCTCCGGGACGCTCCTTTGCAGCCGTCGGACTTCTCCGAGATGTTGTACAGTCGTTCTCACGCCCCCACCCCCGCACTGATGCGCCACGCCGTGGCAGAGGAATCCTTAGACTTGTTCTCTTCGGATTTTCCTCTGCCAGGTGATTAGTT
>QLOM01003101.1:0-24661 GCA_003313785.1 Termitomyces sp. MG148 | reverse complement strand
ATATAGATTCATGTTTATTCAACAAGTCTGCCTACTTGTAATATGCTGCGTCAGGTTATGGGCCCCGCTGTCAGCAAATCGACTTCTGAAATTCTACAGTTTGCGAAGTTTAACAGAACCAACTATCATGTGTGGTCTGATAATATGAAGGCTGCTCTTCAAGCTAAGTCTCTCTGGGGCATTGTCTCTGGTTGCAAACCGTGCCCACCGAAACCACCTAGTGAATTTCCCAATCTGGTCACCATTTCCAATCCTACTAACAATATGCCTGCTACATGTGTCAAAAAGGAAGGACAAGAACTTCTTGATGTCCTCCTATCCAAAGACTATTTAGCTTGGGAACAATCTTGCAAAAAACATGAACAATGGCTCAATAAAGATGATGCTGCCAGGGGTTTAATACGCAATGCGATTGAATATGCGCAGCATGAATCCATCACTGGTCTTGATAGTTCAACCAATGTCTGGAATCACTTGTGGGAGAATTTTGTCAAGCAACAAAGTGGTGTTAACATACACTACTATTATCAGCAGCTGTACACAAAGAAATGGGATGGAAATACTCCCATGTCCAATCATATAGGATTTTATATGAATCTTTGTTGACATTTCTCCGAAGCAAATCACAAGATCAATGATATTACTCTCATCAATGCAATATTGCTCTCATTGCCTTGTTTACCCACCTGGGAGATAGTAAAACAGAATCTTCTATTTTGAGAGAGTTCACTTACTCTCAAAAATGTCACCACCAAACTGATGATGGTCTACAAATGCATCAGCCATGAGGATAATTCTTCCTCATGAACTCTTGCTTTTGTAACCAAGGATAATAATTCTTCCAGTGGGAGCAAAAGCAATTCAAAATCAGCTAAAAACAAGTTAAAAAGCAAACAAGAACTTAAACCTGATGATATATGCCATAACTGTGGGGAAAAAGGACATTGGAGTCCAAAGTGTCCAAAACCCAAAAGAACTAAACCTGTCAGTAACGCCAATCTCTGTCAGGGGACTTCCATTTTTGGAACCCCAGAGTTCTTTGGGGATTTCTGGAGATTTCCAGGGCACTCCTGCACCTTCTGGAAAGTACTGCATAGTCGTTCCCATGCCTCTGCCACCCATGCTGATGCGCCGTGCCATGGCAGAGGGATCCTTAGACTTGTTCTCTTTGGATTTCCCTCTGCCAGGTGATTAGTTACCTTCCTGTTGTATTATTCTGCTTCTAATAAACTTTGAATTTCCCTCTGCCAGTTGTGTGACTTAGCCACAACCTCTGGAGGTTGCCCTTACAATCTCTCCATTTCTGAAGGAAAAAGTCGAACACATGAAGTCAGAAAAGTTCTCTGTCAGGTTCCGCTGATCAGGGGCTCAGCAAGTCTGGGCAAGGCCTTACAAAGCAGACTCAGACGGGTACGGACACAAATGGGGCCTGTTAAGAACTGGGGGCAAGCGTTGGAGCATGGGAGGTATGCTGGGGTTGGGGGAAATTTGGGCAGAGTGCAACGGGACACACCATGTGAGGCGTGAGCAGGAAGCAAGCGCTGGAGCAAAATAGACTAGATGGGAGAAGTCCAGGATGACCAGTAAATAGATGAACATGCTGGCGGTTGTTTTGCAGCTTGGAGGACGCAAAGAAGGTTTGCATGGTTAGAGTTTTAAGATTAGATGGATGCGGAACCAAGCAGTAGAGAGCAGTAGAGAGGCGGAGCTGTGTGGAGCTGTGCGGAGCCAATTAAGTTGAAGACTGGGAAATGGAAAGCTGAAATAGAGAGGAGGAAGGAAATGGAGCGAAAAGAGGGCAGGAAACTGATAGATTGGGGACAGAAGTATAGAAGACAAGGTACAAGAAATTTAGACATGAGTACGAGATGATGTGATAGAGACGAGTATGAGACAATGAAATGTGACAAGTACGAGGCTGACAAGACAAAACTGGAGACAAGGCAAAAGATACTGGGAATACTTAGGCAATATCAAGACTACTGTACAAGGTGCTACGGTGGTGCTTATATACTATGGTGTGCTAAGGTCCAGTCTCAGTACCGGGTCCAAGGACGGATTCTGGGGTTTCAATAGTGGCCTGGGGGACCTAGAAGTAGACAAAGGAGGCCTGCGGGTGTTGGTTCAAGGTGCGGCAGTGGCGTCATTGCTTTGAGAGTCGTGGTGTTAGCGCTGCATGACTGGCAGGAGTGTGTGCAAGGCATAATGCAGTGAATGATGCATGGGGTGCCAGGCTGATCTGGAGTGATGCATGATGATGCATGATGCGTTGAATGATGGGTGTGATGGGAGGAATGATGCAGGTGAGGTTGCCTGTTGTGTCGGTGATGTCCGGAGAGCCGTTGGAGAAGGTCAGTGATGTACAGGAAAGCACTGGGAATTGCTATAGTGTGACATGATGGCCATGTTGTTGGTCTGGCTGGTCTTATCCCAGGGTTGAGTGGTCATGGGAGTGATTGCCAGGAACTGTGTTGAGGGTCCCAGGACCAGGGGTAAGTCAGGCAAGTTGTGACATTCTCATGGCAACAAACAAGGGAATGCCATCTGGTGTACTTCTTGATAGTGCCACAACATGCCATATAATAGCTGATTGGAATTATTTTACTGAATATTGCAAGGTAAATCATCAACACGTATCTGTGGGAGGCTTCAACAAATTAGCCATTGCTAGAATTGGGTCCATAGAATTTTGCACCAATGTTTCCAAAGGTCTGAGTGATGTCCGACTCAATGATGTTTTACACATCCCTACACTTGGAGCCAATCTCATAAGCCTTGGTCTATTGCAACGAGCTAGTGCTACTGTTAAAAAATTACCTTTTGGACTTGTTCTCTCCTGGAAAGACTTGGAATTCCTTTGCGCAAATCTCACCAGATCTCATAGCACTCTATATCACATTGAATGCATGAATACAAAATACCTGGACAATCAAATTGCTTATGTTGCCAGCAAGTTGACTATGCAATTATGGCATCGACACATGGAACACATTAGTCCTCAAACAATTAAATCAAGGATGGATCAGGATCTTGTTACCGGATTAGATGTCAAATTACCTTGCAAGTTTGATCACCTCTATAGTGGTTGCACACAGGGCAAGCCCACTCATCCACAAGCTAGTGAAACTAAATATGATAAAAATGAGCTCTTAGTCATGGACTTGACTGGTCCCCATGTCTGTTTGCACCTGGGATGGATATTGTTATGCCATGGTCATTATTGAAGTCAGTCAACACTATCCAATTTGCAAGCTCTTGAAAAATAAGAAACAAGTCAGGAATGCTGTTTGCGAGATAATAGCAAAGCTCAAACATCAATCTGGTCAGTTTATTAAACAAATTGACACAGACAACACAGACAATGGAACAGAATTTGTGAATACCAAAATGGGAAAATTCTGTAAACTTAATGTGATAATTCACAAAACCACAAACCCATAGCAACCTGAACAAAATGGCATTGTTGAGTGCGCTATTGCAGTATTCATGGAGATGATCAGATGCATGCTCCACGGTGCTAAGATGGATTTGAGATATTGGAGCAAAGCATTTATGTATGCTGTCTATATCTGATCAATTACTCCAACGTCTACTCTACAAAGAAAAATCCCTTACACAGAATGGTTCAAAACTGGACAAAAACCAGACGTCTTGCATTTACAAATTTTCGGATTGCTAGGATGGGCTCAAGTGCCCAAAGAAGTTTGTCATGGCAAATTTGAATTGCAAGCGGTGCGCATGAGGATGTTAGGTTGGTGGGTTGATGAAACTAAGGGCTACAGACTTGAGGATCTTGAAAACGGAAAACTTATTGCTTCAAGAGACATACAATTTCATGAAGATGATACTCCAAGTGAGTTAGCCCAAATGGAATTGCCACATTCAACCCCTGAAGAAGTAAACAACTTAATTGATGCAGCAATTTATCTGGAAACGGACTTAACATATCAAATTTCCATTCCTTTAGATTCCAAGAACAAAGTTGCAGCTACGTTAATTCAGTCAGATGATTTGCATAATTCACCCACTGAAGGCACACCTATTGGAGACTTACAGTACCCTACGCCATCATGCTTGGTCACTCCAACCTACAATGAAGTACTAATTGAAGTACCATCAGCCTCACGCAAGATTCAAAAATGGGAAGACTTACTTTGTTGTGCTCCCTCAACTCAAGAATGTCAATTTCCAAAAAGATATTGACAGACCAAAGACAACACTGCTGATTGACACATTGCTGTGGCAGTAAATGGCCCTTCTATAGCCAAAGCACTGAATACTCCACTTGCTAACAAGTGGAAGAAGGTGATTGACCTAGAATATAATCAACTTGTCAGCAAGGGAGTATTTGAAGAAGTTGATGAAGTACCCAGAGGTGAAAAAGCAGTGGGAAGTAAAGTTGTACTGAAAGGAAAACTCAACAAGCATGGACAACACACAAAGTTCAAAGCCTGCATAGTCGCCCAAGGTTTTTTGCAGACTCCTGGTATCAATTACAATGAAACCTTCTTTTCAGTAGCTAAATTTACCACTCTTCAAATTTTCCTCACAATTGCAGCCATGCTCAATCTTGAGATCCATCAGATTGATGTGATTGGCATGTATTTGGAGGGATCTCTAGATGAAGAAATATACATGCATGCACTTGAAGGAATTGGAAGAGAGAAATTCTGGAAGCTTCAGAAGGCAATATATGGACTCAAGCAAGCTGGAAGAAAATAGAAAGAAAAACTTCATGAAATTCTCACCAAACTAGAATTCAAGCAATTACAATCTGATGATTGCCTTTATGTCTTCCAATTGGATAGCAAAATAATCTTGATTGTTTTGATCTATGTCAACAATATGACTATTGCAGAAAAAGACATCTGCAAAATCATTTCTTTTAAAGAAGATTTGTCTAATGATTTTGACATAACAGACTTAGGTGAGATTTAATACATCTTGGGACTTCAAGTAACTCACAATTTATCTTAATCAAACTTCTTATATCAACTCAGTTCTAAATTGGTTTGGTATAGTTTCCTGCACTCCAGTATCAACTCCTATTGCCATGAACCAACTTCTTACATCAACTCAGTTCTAAATCAGTTTGGTATAGCTTCCTGCACTCTAGTATTGACTCCTATTGCCACGAACTACAATCTCTATTTATCACTTGTTTCCTCTGAACAACATGAACTTGAAGCTTACACAAAATATGCCAATGGGATTGATTATCTTTCCCTTGTGGGATCTCTACTCTATGCAACACAGACCAGGCCCAACGTACAGTTTGCAGTTGGACTTGTTGCACAGTTTGCAGGAAATCCTGCGATGCCCATCTAGCCGCCTGCAAGTGCATCTTATAATACTTAAAAGGGACAAAAGAGCTGTCTTTGAAGTTAGGAGGTATCAACACAAACAAAATCAAATTAATTAGTTGGAGCAATGCTAGTTGGGCTGGAGACCCTCACAATTGCAAATCTATGAGCTTTGATGTAAATAGAAGCACCATGTCCTGGTCCTCAAAGAAACAGTCCGTTGCTGCAACTTCCACAGTCAAAGCTGAATACATAGCTTCATTGAATGCAATCCAAGAGGCTATTTGGTTGCAAACATTGTTATCTGAGCTTGATTTTCCCCAAATTACAGCCACAATTATCCTAATGCAGTGATCATTGCATTGTTATTTTGTACATACTGGCCCATATAACTAATCAAATTTGTCATATTTAAAACATATTACTAACCTATGTCTTACATTTAGAATAGAAGTATATAGTGGCTTTGTTATCCTGGAGTTCAGGTCATTCTTTGACTTGTTAACTCCAGGTATGTACTTATTTAAAACTTACAATCAAATTACTCATTCTTTGACTTGTTAACTCCAGTGTGAATATAAATTTGTGTTTATTCAACAAGTCTGCCTACTTGTAATATGCTGCATCACTGAAGCATCAAGTTTGGGTGAAAGGAAACCCAAGATGGGTACAAATCATGATTTGACTGTTTGGATTCAATTTCCCTATATGAATACCTCCTACTTTGTCTCCAATAAATACTTGGTCACTGTAATATTACTCTTGTATTCTCAGAATTATTAGTAGTTGTACATTTGAATATGCTGTTGCTTGTCAGGGGACTGGTCTCCAGACCATGTCCAACTCTATTCCAAGCTTAGTCCAACGATATGCCTATTCTTAGCAAATCCAACCGGCTGCTTGGTTCACCCTTTCCTCTTCCATCCCTTAGTAGTCAGCCTTGATGAGTCATATACACAGACCTTACTCAGCATCAATTATTGTTAGTCATACACTATTACATACTGGGGCCTGCTTAGTAAATAGTATTAGTCTTAGCACAGCCACCAATGTAGTATATATAGGCAGCCTGTGGGATAGAATCTCCCCAGGCTAAACAATAGCAGTGTTCTTCTGGCCTACACACTGAACCTACTGTAAGCTCTCTAGCAATGTCCGACTGCTTGGTTAGCCTTGCCAGTTCCTTGCTTGACTCTTGCTTGCCTCTATGCCTGCTTGACTCCTGCTTGTCACCAGTGCTTGCTGGCTCTGTGGAAGGAGTTCTGCAGATGTTAAGCATTTTCCTTACATTGCTTGTATAATTCCAAAATGCCCTGTCAGGTTTTCCATGTGAGTAAAAACAATGTTGGAAAAAATCCATGATGTAATAACTCCTAACAAGGATATCTGACTACTTAGGACATTAAGGTATGGTCCTTGTGATTTTTGTTTTTATTTTGGACTCCAAAGACAGAGTTCAATAGGCCAACAAGACCATGAGATATCTGGGAGACAATACCACCATACCAAATTAAATTGCTTGAAATTAACCAAGACCATGATGCCACCTCTTTGACCTTGATGGTTTGGGTACTTACTGCACCACAAGAAATTCTCATGCCTGGAAAAGTGGAGGCTAATAGTAGAAAGACAAGCTTTTTCCTCTAATTTCTCTGTTGGATACTTGTGGCTAACCTAGACAGAACAGAAGTTGATATATTTGAATTTGCTCTTGTAGAATATCAATCTCCATATGAAAGCTGTGGTAACACATTATTTATTAGAATTCCAAATCTTCATACCTGTAATGGACCTCTAGCCATAGAACTATGGTTCTACAGCCTTACTGATAAGTAAGTACATAATAATTATTATGACCAATAATAATTATTTATTAATTTAATTAAAAAAGTATTATAATTTTATTATATTCATGTATGGCTGCCTTATATAAGGCAGCCAATTTTACTATTACACTACATAGTACTGGAATTGTATATCAATCTGGTTTTCTTGGAGGATAGTAAGGCTTAGCAACTTTTGACAGCATTTCACTTTTTTGAACCTTTTGAGTTCAATTTGAATACTACAAGCAACAAATTGTGATTCTAGACTATCAGTCTAAAGAACCTTGTGCAAAACAACTGAACAGTGCATGAACTTCTTGATGCACACAATTAAAAAAAACCCATACGTAGAGCAACATGATTGGATAGATCCCAATCAACCATTTGAACTGATGTGCAATGGTGAGACCATTGACCAGTTGCTAGCGTATCTGCTAGCTGTCTCGGCTGACCTGGTTCATCCTAGGTTAGAGTCTACCGAGGCTACAACAGAGGAACCCCTTCAGCAGCCTCAGCAGCCTCAGAAAATGCTTGGTGGAGCTCTTTGGAGTGAAGCATGACCAATTCTTGTGCTCAGCAGTGCAGCAAGAACAGGAGTAGTCTGGAAGACTCCAGAATAAAACACCAGGAGAAACAATGCTCCCTATATTCAGCCTGGAAGACCAGGGAGAATGCCTCAGACCCGGAGTATTGCTCAAGGCCTTCCTGAAGGTTGCAGATCTTCATTGTACTTCCTAGGAAAGATGCAGAGATCAGAGGCAGGCAGTTGAAGAGTTCCAACTGAGTCAACTCCGATGACACAGCAGCAGCAAGGGAATGTTGCACCTCAGGGAACTACTGTCCCTGAGCAAAGGGCTCCAGCAGTGCATTGAGAAGATGAGACTTCCAATGACAAAGAAGATGGACGAGTTGAGTCCACTTTGCAGGTTCAGTGCATGATGCTCTGAAAGAGGTATCCTTTTATTACAAAGAATATGACATATGCAAGGTTAGGATTGTATGTACTTAAGCACATACACTTGATACAGGCCTGAGGTGAAAATGTACCTCTGGTAGACATAGTTGAATATATATTCAGATACTTGAGGTGCATGCTTACATATATCAGAAAGCGAATTGAGGCTCTGCAGCCTCGACGCCAGATGGAGCAAACTTGATACCAAGTATTCCAGTAAAGGCATAGCCTGTGCTTTCTCTGCATCTGGAGGAAGCAATAAGTAACATTTATGCTCCTCAACAAATAGGGGAGATGGAAGAACAGTTTGCAACAAGATTTGCTGCAGCACAACAACAACAGATATTCAGAGGTCACCAAGGAAGACCTCTGTCAACAGTTGAGTCAGTTTCTACTATCCTAGTGATAGAGAGTCATGGAATGGAAGCAGAGAAATTGGTTTCTCTGCAAGTCAAACATGAAGCAGTGGAGAAAACACTACTGACTAATTGAGTACCACTGGCTGATAAGCTTGTTGAAAGGGTGGCCTATCAGTGTATGCAAAACTAAGACCTGCATCGCTAGGGACACTCCTGGATTGACAATCAGAGTATTGTGTTCAATGGGATAACTTCCATCAACAAAATGAGAAGGCAATATGTCCAACAGACAATACAGCCAGACAGTGGAAGCAGTAATCCTCCCACTGCAGCACTGAGTTGGATCCCTGACCAGCAGGGATCAGAGGACCAAAGTGGACAAGAAGGTCCACCTCACTAGAATGACTCAGGAAGACCTCACTTTACAAGTCAGCAACCTGTACAAGCATTCTCTGTGGTACTTCTTGCTAAAGGCAGGAATAAGATGCCTGGACTAACTAAGGCAACAAAGGTGTATAATGAAAATATGCACCAGCGCCCCAGTAGCATTATTGACGATGCAGTAGGTGTAGCATTGTGCTTACCAGAGGCTATAAAACCATAAAAGGCGGAGTCAAAACATATCCACTCATATAGAGGTGAATCCAAGTTCAGCGACTTGGAAAACTGGATGATGGACATGTGCAACCATCTAGCAGCTGTCAGAGGACTTCCATTTCTGAAACTTCCTTTTTTAGAACTCTTGAGTTTTCTGGGAATTTCTAAAAATCTCTGGGATGCTCCCATGCCTTCTGGGAGGTTTTTGATGCGCCGTGCCATAGCAGAGGAATCCTTAGACTTGTTCTCTTTGGATTTCCCTCTGCCAGGTGATTAGTTATATTTCCTGTTGTACTGTACTATTCTAATAAACTTTGGATTTCCCTCTGCCAGTTGTGTGACTTAGCCACAACCTCTGGAGGTTGCCTTTACAGCAGAACAAGTCTCCTAATCCTAGTCTGGAAGCCTCCTATAGCCGCCAAACTTCTTCTGGCTCCTATTTGTCGCTTTTTCACTGGGCTTAAGCACTAACAGTTATCTATGTCTCAGCTGGCTGCTTCAAAAGCTCTCTCAGATGCTATGGCCTCTGGCAAGGAAGCCTAGACCTGCCTGCTCCATCTAGAAATGCAGGTGTAACTTACTCAAGCCTCACTCACCCAGCACACCGCCAAACTCACCCACTTCCACCAAACTATCAAAACCATCTCCGATTCCCTTTGCATGCTTCTTGAACACCTTGCTCTAGCAGCAGCCAACCCCCTGCTGCCTACTCCACCAGTGCAACGCCCTCATGCCACACAATCCCCTCTCCTGGCATGGGAGTACTCCAATATCCCGTGCTCAGCAATTCTTGACATGTACAATGGTAACCATGTGTCCAAGGAACATTTCCTCCAATTCTGCATCACCTGCATCCAACTCTGCAATGACGACTTTGTTTCTGACAAGCTGAAGATTGCATGGGTCCTGTTCTATATGAAGTCAGGACAGGTGGCCACCTATGTGATGAGGGTTTTCCCAGGCCCCGGTAGCATTGGAAGCTTTGTGGACTGGGCTGAGTTCAAACAGGAGTTCTGGGACAAGTTTTTTTCCTAGAACTCAGCCAAAACTGCCACGCTGGTTCTGCAAGACAAGGATCAGTACGGCCAAGAAAAGCAATCCCTGGACAAGTACATCAACTCATTCCATGCACTAGTAGAGCAGGCTGAGTACCCCAATGGCCTGCAGCTGTGCTTTACCTTTTGGGAAGGGATCTATCCAGTCCTGATGGAGCGCATAGTGGCTTGGGAGCAGTGGCAGCTCATGGAGCTCAAGCAAGACCTCTGCAAGGCTGCAACTCCTGCTTCTTTCTTGCACCTCCTTGTTTTGCTTTCTTGCCAACCAACCACTCTGCCTTCAATGGCGCTGTCAGCAGTGCCTCCGGCACCCCTGGTACTGCTCCCGGGTGCCCCTATTGACATGGACACTTCTTGACAGTGCATGCCTCTCCTGTTTTCGTACCGACGCTGTGGCGCACAGGGCCATTTTGCCTGCCATTGCCCCCAGAGCCTGGAGGTTCAATATCTGTTCCTAGAGGATCAGAAAGAGTTGCTCCTGCAACTCTTGGCAGTCTATGACGTGGTCAAGATCCCCTCTCTAGACGCCCCTGCCCTGGAGAATGTGCATGAGGCCCTCCTCATTGCCGGAGAGTGGCAGAAGTTG
The DNA here is from genome assembly GCA_003313785.1 of Termitomyces sp. MG148. Classification (NCBI taxonomy): domain Eukaryota; kingdom Fungi; phylum Basidiomycota; class Agaricomycetes; order Agaricales; family Lyophyllaceae; genus Termitomyces; species Termitomyces sp. MG148. The sequence continues at coordinate 13,980 of QLOM01003101.1, read as the reverse complement.
CAGGAGGGTTTTTAGGGATGCAACAAGTGAAAAGTATGCCCCTATTGTCTAATGCTAACTGGTTTGCATGTTTGTCAGTAGAAGAAATCAATACAACTTGCATCAATGACTCAGTCCCTCCAATCATAAGCACTACTCCTGACATACCCAATGGCCCTCCCAAGCCCTTCTTGACCCTTCCCCAGGCCTGCACTCCTGTCTGGGAACACTACCTCTCCTGCTGCTATGTCATAGCATCCACCCTGTTGCCAAACTTGCTCCAGATGAATGTGGAGATCAAAACTACTGACATGCAGTAAACCCAGAGCGTAGTTGCCTTCTTAGACTCTGGAGCAACCAGATTCTTTGTGAACACTAGCTACGTGGAGTAGCACTAGCTCACAACTTGGCCCCTTCTATCCCCCATCCCGGTGTACAACATCGACAGCACTTGTAACAAAGCAGGATTCATCAAGTCCATGGTGGACCTTGTCCTACACTACAAATCCCACATGGAGTGTACTACCTTTGCGGTTACAAGCATTGGCAAACAGGAGATGATCCTGGGATTTCCCTGGCTCTGAGAGCATAATCCGGAGATTGATTAGGCCTCAAGAAAATCAGCATGAGTCAGTGCCTCTGACATTGCATCATCTGCGCAGACAAAGTAAAGAAGGAGCAGTGCACAGCAATGTGGGAACGTGCAGCTATCTGGGCATGCCAAGTGGGATACTTTCTATTTGCAGATCTCAACCTGCTGGACTCTCCACCTCAGCAATGTAGGAACATGCAGCTATCTGGGCATGCCAGGTGAGATACCTCCCATTTGTGGATTTTGATCTGCTGGACCCTCTGCCTCTGGCATTTCCTCATAGAAGTGCCCTCTATGAGGACAACAGACATAGCGGAGGGGACCCCAGCCAGGAAGAAGGACGTGAGGAGGAGTTCCTACCTACACTGGACCCAGAGCTTCCAGACAAAGCCATTGAGGTAGAAGATCTCATCTACGCCACTATGCTATAACCCTTGCTGGTTGTGGAGGAGATCCAGGCCAGCCAGACTACTTTTTAGCAGCTATTCCAGGCCTTTGCGGCGAATGCCCCTCCTAGGGCCTTCCAGGACATAGTCCCCAACCACCTGCACAACTTTGAGGACATCTTTTCCAAGGCCTCATTTGACTCCCTCCCAGAACACAAGCAGTGAGACCATGCCATCAAAATTCTGCCAGATTCGAAGCCGGCCAACTGCAAGGTTTATCCACTTGTGCCCAAGGAGCAGGACAAACTTGATGCGTTCTTCTGGGAGAATCTGGAGTCTGGATGAATCCACCCCTCAAAGTTCCTGATGGCCTCCCCAGTGTTTTTCATCAAGAAGAAGGATGGCTCCCTCTGGTTGGTCCAGGACTATTGCATGCTCAATGCAATGACTGTCAAGAACCACTACCCACTTTCCCTCATCTTGGAACTGATCAACAACCTCCAGAGTGCACGCTTTGTTACTAAGTTGGACGTCTGCTGGGGCTACAACAACATGTGCATCTAGGAGGGAGATGAGTGAAAGGCAGCATTTCAAACCAACTACAGGCTGTTTGAACCACTGGTGATGTTCTTCAGACTCACCAACAGCCCCACCACCTTTCAGACTATGATGAATAACATATTCCGGGACCTTATAGCCAACGGCATGGTCTGCGTGTATCTTAACAATATCCTCATCTACACCAAGATGTTAGAGGAGCATTGCCGGATCACGTGAGTTGTCTTGGACCACCTCCACCAACACCAGCTTTACTTGTAGCCAGAGAAGTGTGAGTTTGAGCAGACCTGCATCAAGTACCTTGGACTCATCATCTTCCATGGCATGGCGGAGACGGACCTGGTGAAAGTGGCTGGTGTCACACAGTGGCCAGAATCCCAGAGCAAAAAGAAGGTACAGGTCTTCCTGGTATTCACCAACTTTTACCAGCAGTTGATCCAGGACTTCTCCCACCATGCTTGGCCTCTCTTTGACCTCACCAAGAAGGACATTGCCTGGGCTTGGAGAGATGCGGAACAGCAGGCTTTTGATGCCTTGAAATCTGCCATCACCTCCAAGCCTATTCTGCTCTTCTCCAACATTGACCGGCCCTTCTGAGTTGAGGCAGAAAGCTCTGACCTTGCCACTAGCACGGTCTTCTCCCAGGAATTGTAAGGGGACGCTCTATCATGGAAAGCCAGGCAGATGCATCAACCATTCAAGCCTACCACCAAGTGGAGCGAGTGTCGAGCAAGCACAGTGACAAGCAACTGGCAAGCAAGAAGGCAGGCCACTGGTAAGGAGTAGAGCAGGAGAGCAAGAGCAGAAGGCAAGGTCATCACTGAGGAGCTCACAGTAATGCTAATGTATAGACCCAGAAGCAATGCTATTGCTAGAACTGAGGATGTTCCATCCACCAGTCCTACTTATACACTACATTGGATATGCTATGACTACGGTGTATTGACTAATAGGGCTGGTATGTACTAAGCACTAATGAGTAAGCAACAGTCAGCATGAGTAAGCCAGCCAATGGTATAAAGGCCTGCTGGCAAGTAGAGTGGGTCCAAAGACCAGCTGATCTGCCAAGTGTTGATGCCAAGACAGAGATGGAGCAGGATAGGGCTGGAGCAGTCCAGATGGTGGCTAGATCTGGGTGCCAACGTCAACACAGACTAAGCAAGGCTAGGGTGGACGGTCCAAGGACCTGTCTCCTGATAGGAATCCTCAGAGGATGGTAAGTGGCACTCCGTTGCCTTCTACTGCAAGAGCCTCAACACCATGGAGCAAAACTACAAAATCCACAACAAGGAAATGCTCACGATCATAATCATTAGAGGAGTAGTGCCACTTCCTGGAAGGGGCCCAGCCCAAATTCAAGGTCTGGACGGACCACATGGAGTACTTCCAAATGGCCAAAAAGCTCAACTGTTGACAGGCCCAGTGGTCCCTGTACCTTACCAACTTTGATTTTATGCTGCAGGTCAAAGCATGAAGAAGGCCAACGCTCTCTCCTGGCATGCCAATCACAGTTCTGGCACAGAAAAATAACGACAACATCACCCTCCTGCACCTGGAGCTATTTGCTATTTGCATGCTTGAAGGGGTGGCAGTTCAGAGAGACAAGGTCAACATACTCCAGAACATCCACTGAGGTAACCAGGAGGGAGTGCAGGAGAACTTAGTCGTGAAGGCCACACTGGTGCTACACTCAGGATGCTCCTCCAGTGCACCAATAAGTGGGGCTTGCAGGACAGACTCCTCACCTTCCAGGGATGCATTTACATGCCAAATAACCCAGAGCTCCAGAGGCGCATTGTTGAACAGCACCACAACTCCCATGTTACCAAGCACCCTGGCCACTAAAAGACATTGGAGCTGGTCTTCCAGAACTATTGGTGACCGCAGATGTCATGCTACATTGGGATGTACACTAGCACCTGCAACCTCTGCCTCTAGACAAAGCTCCACCAATGCTCCTCAACCGGTCAGCTGCACTCCCTTCCTACACCTGCTGCACACTAGAGCATGGCCTCTGTCAACTTCATTGTAGAACTCCTGGATGCACACGTATATGACACTATCATGATGGTTGTGGATCTCTACGGTAAGCAAGCGCACTTCATTCCAATGCACACAACCTGCTCCGCAATGAGTGCCACCAACCTGTACTGGAAGAACATCTAGAAACTCCACAGCCTCTCCAACGCCTATGTCTCCAACCGGGGCCTGCAGTTGGGAGCTTTACTAACTCCTGCACATCAAGCTCCACACATCCACCTCCTACCACTTGCAGTCCAACGGGCAGACCAAGCATGTCAACTAGGAGCTAGAGCAGTATCTCCAGCTGTTCTACAACAAACAACAAGAGGACTGAGACAAGCTCCTTCCCAAAGTAGAATTCCAGTACAACAACCACATTCATGTGTCTATGCAGATCTCCCTGTTCTTCTTCAATGCTGGTTGGCACCCCCGGATGGGCTTCAAATCATGCACACGCTGTTTGGAGAATGAGTCGGTCAACAACTTTGTTGACCGCATGCAGAAGGCATAGGAAGAGGCTAAGGCCATGCTGACCAAGGCAAAGGATGACATGGCCCGGTACTACAATTGAGGACAGACTCTGGCTCCCCAGTACAAGCCCAAAGACTGCATCTACCTAGATGCCTCCAACATTGCAACCTTTTGACCATTGCAGAAGCTCTCACACTGGCAACTAGGACTGTACATGGTCGAGCATCAGGTAGGATCCCTTGCATACCAGCTCCAACTGCTCATTGGGATGCATCAACTGCACCTGGTCTTCAACATGGTCAAGCTCTTGCCTGTCCTGGACAATCTCATCCTCGGCCAATGAGCTCCTCCTCCGCCACCTCCCGTCTTTGCCAACAATGGAGCGGAGTACAAAGTGGAGAAGATCCTGGACAGCTGCCTGTTCCAATGTAAACTACAGTACAAGGTCAAGTGGAAGGGCTACAGTATCAAGAACAACTCCTGGGAACCCACCGAAAATGTCCATGTGCCTGCCCTCATTTGAGACTTTCACCACGACCACCCTGGAGCACTCCAAGTCATCCGCAGCCTCTACTTCATCTCTTCAATAGACTGCACTGTTCATAATCTGTTCTACCTGGTGCATTGAGACACCTCACTCTAGAGAGGGGGAGTGATGTCAGGGGACTTCCATTTCCAGAACTTCCTTTTTTGGAACCCCAGAGTTCTCCAGGGATTTCCAGAGATCTCCAGGATACTCCCATGCCTCTGCCACCCATGCTGATGCACCACACCATAGAAGAGGAATCCTTAGACTTGTTCTCTTTGGATTTCTCTCTGCCAGGTGATTAGTTATATTTCCTGTCATACTGTACTATTCTAATAAACTTTGGATTTCCCTCTGCCAGTTGTGTGACTTAGCTGCAACCTCCGGAGATCGCCCTTACAGATGTGCTGCATACGTTGCTGGTCAACTGCATTCCACTTGAATGAGTGGACCACACCTATACATTTGGCATGGTATTTCTTGAGACTCATTTCTTTGAGGCAAACGCCTCAGTCAACCTTTACCACAATATCAATGATGAGCGTCATTGTTGACTTGACCAGTATGACAAGCTTCCCACTATTCCTCAGTGGGATGGCTGGCAAAACCCATCCATTGACAACATGATTTGACTTCATGCACTGTTGGCATGTGAAAACTCCCAAGGAAACAATTATGTTGAACACGGACTATACTATCCAATTGGGATGAACTCCAATCGACAAGACTTGTGGTACCATCAATCACAACATGGCCTGTATCCACTGTGGTCTGTGGTACCATCAACCACAGCTTAGGCTCCAGTTGCTTTGACGTTGTCTGCCCCTATCACCTCAACATCATTGGTTAACGTTGATACAGAGATGAGGATAGATCTGGCCAGCAAGTTGGCATGCCCACCGTCTATATGAATTTCATAGGTGGCTCATTGTTTTTTCAACTAGTACTGTTGGTTAACGTTGGCTTTGTATTCTTTTGACAGATGAGCAGGGATTTTGAGCTGTGGACACTTCATTTGCCTCCATATTCATGGACTAATAAAAATATTTATTTTATTTTACTTTTACATCTACACCCCATCTACTACTGCACCCCTGACATGTAGACTGCTTAGCAGTCTAAAAAGAGGGCATGTAACAGACCTCTAGCCATAGAACTATGGTTTTACAGCTGCAAGGGCAGCCTCCATAGGTTGTGGCTAAGTTACAACTGGCAAAGGGAAATTCGAAGTTTATTAGAACAGTACAGTATGACAGGAAATATAACTAATCACTTAGCAGAGGGAAATCCAAAGAGAACAAGTCTAAGGATTCCTTTGCCATGGCACGGTGCATCAGCATGGGTGGCAGAGGCATGGGAATGACTATGCAGTACTTTTCAGAAGGCATGAGAACGTCCCAAAGATCTCTGGAAATCCCCAGAGAACTCTGGGGTTCTGAAAAAGGAAGTTCCAGAAATGGAAGTCCTCTGACCACGGCCTTACTGATAAGTACATAATAATTATTATGACCAATAATAATTATTTATCAATTTAATTAAAAAAGTATTATAGTTTTATTATATTCATGTTTATGTAAGGCAGCCAATTTTACTGTCACACTACATAGTACTGGAATTGTATATCAATCTGGTTCTCTTGTGGGATAATAAGGCTTAGCAACTTTTGACAGCGTTTCAATACCGCAGGTGTAGTAAAGGTAGCAATCTGGAATGCTTCAGACTCATGTATTTATTTCAGGCTTAAAGAGGACCATGAGATGTGTTTAGTTAACATGGATTAGATTGCTAGGTATATGGACATTGGGAGTAACAGTGTATAAGGGTTTGAAGCAGTGTCAAGCAAAAATTGGTGACTGGGTGGCCATCTCTGGTGCTGGAGGTGGGCTTGGGCATCTTTATCTCAAGTCTACAGATACTCTTGTGATATAGAAGATGAAGCTGTCCAATTCCAGGTGGTGGCAATTGGTAAGATCATTTAATCCACATGACTGCTCAATTATGTTGCTTGAACAATCATGCAGACACCAGTGCAGCTAAGGAAGAGCTATGCTCAAAGCTTGGTACCAAGAAATGGGTTGACTTCGAAGAGTCCACAGATATCATGATAGATGTTTCAGCTGCCACTGATGGACTTGGCCTGCATGCAGCTCTCATCGCAGTTGGCAATGTAGGTCAATAAGTTAGCATCATGTTCTCATAGACTTATTACCAACAAGGCACAGCCATTCAATCAAGCTCTCTTGTATCTTCTTTCAGCTGGAACATGGAGACTGGCACTTGTGCTGCTACGTTGCAACTCAAGTTGTCATGGTCCCCAAACGTGGTAAAGGACAATGCAATGGTCACACATGTGACTATTACAGAAAAGTCATTTTTGCACCCCTCCTTGATATAGCTATGGTGGTGTCTACTCCCTCTGTTCTTCTAATAGCATCCCCATCATTGACTGCACATAAAAACCATAGAAGGATCACCAGAAAAGGCTCACAGCCTGCTCAAATTTTGACAAAAAATGGAGATGAAGATCACAAAATGAACAATGCAGAGGCATTCTGGCCCCTGGCACAGGCACTACCTGACTCAAGTTCCTATCAATGAGTGCACCTGCAATACAATTAACAACTTGATCACCATCTTGCGTGGCTGAAATGCTTGATATAGAATTACCATGTTAGCAAGTCCTTTTTGATTGCACATAGTTTGCAGAAACTTACAATAACTGATTCTCTAAGTGACACCCTACTGTAGGAATCTCATGACATACTATCTTTAATTCTAGTACCCTCTTTCCTAGTTTGACATATATTAATTAGCTAAGCCTTAAAAAACATATATATAGGCCCTCAATGTACTAGAGTACGCAGCTCTTTGCAATCTAAGACATATACCAGTTCTATTGCAAGACTCTGAGTGTGATGTGACTTCTGTCAACTTACTAGGCAGACTCACCTTATATATTTTGAACTCTCTATTCTAAATGCTCTGGTACATCTTGGCTCATGCTCTGTGGATATCCTTAACCAGTAGAAAACCCTTTATGTGAGTCAATCCATTAATAATGACTACTAACAACCCCTTACATAGATACCCTACTCATCACCAAGCCCCAATGTCCCAGGAAACTGGAGCTTTGCCAGGGTTAGGAGTGAGAGGAGGAGCTCAGCTCCCTCAAGTATGTTGATGGGTCCAACATTGAAGCACACTTTAAGGTGATGAGGACAGCATAGGCAATAGCAAATGATCAGGGTGCTGATATTGACAACAAATACTTCTGGGCTTACATTATTCAGTCCATGCCCAGCTCTTGGGCACCAGTTACAGGTTCCCTGTTGTCTGAGACATCCTCTGCAAGCGTTGTTGTGCAGCTAACAACTCATGCGCTCTTGCTCCATGGCACCGCTGCAGTTGCACCTGCAAAAATAATCCAGGCCCTAGCTGCCCAAACTGGTTGCCAGAACAGGGACAAACTATCCTGCTTGAACCCCAACTGCGGCTGTGTTGGCCACACAGTTGACAAATGTTTTAGAAAAGGAGGAGGCATGGAGGGCTAATTCTCTGACTGATGGAGAAAGGGGAGAACAAGCACAGCCAGCCCCACTACCACGAGCATGCCAAGTACAAATGCAGTTCCTGCTACAATGCCACAAGCAAACTCTGTAGTCACATTAGCTAATAACAATAGCAAGACTCAGTGCCTAGCCTTCTCAGCCCTGACAAAGGCACTTGCAAATGCAGAATGCATCATGTATGCTGATTCAGGTGCCAGCTGGCACTTCTTTACATGCAGGGAGGATTTCATTACATATGGCCCTCCAAGCAACGATTGTCAAACAGGCACCATGGCAAAAGGCACATTCACAGTGCATGGCTGTAAGAAAGTATGCAAATGGGTGAAGTTTGGTGAGGAGGTCATTGAAATCACCTTCAACAATGCCCTTCATGCACCAGACCTGGACCACAACCTAGTATCAATTGGCTTGCTGGTCCAAAAAGGAGTGAAGCTCAGTATTGACAAAGATGGAGCGACATTGCATGTGCCAGATGGCTGATCTTTTATGAGGTGCCCAATGTCAGAAACAATGTTTGTAGTTGGGTTTGCGCCACCACCACCCAGCGCCCTTGTGACTCAATCACTGCACCAGCCAACAGACATGGAGATGTGGCATCATAGGCTTGGCCACATTGGGAAGAGCACACTCCATGAGATGGTTTGCAGTGGGATGGTGGACCAGTGAGATGGTGGACAGGTCAAACGTAACCAAAATGTCAATGCAGGGGAAGTGCAAAGATTGTGTGATGGGGAAGCAGGCACACCAACCTTTCAATGCTGAGATTGAGCCAGAGTCCAGGCCGTACAAGCATGTTGCATTTGACTTATGGGGACCTGCATGTGTGCAGACAACTAGTGGCAAGTCTTTGATGCTTGTTGTGACTGACCATGCCAGAGCGGATTGTGAAGCTTGGTACCTAGCACACAAGACAAAAGAGAACACACTGGCATGCCTCAAAGCTTTTGACGCACATGTTGAAACACAGCATAAGACAAGAGTAAAATGTGTATGCATGGACGGGGGCAAGGAGTTTGAGAACAAGCCATGGAACGCATACTGCAGGCGATGAGGTATTAAGCATGAAACTACCCCACCACACTCCTCAGCAGCAAATGGAGTGGTTGAACAACAGAACCACACAATCCTGGACCTAGCACACAGCATGCTCAGTGACTTGTGGCTCCCTGCACATTACTGGAGTGAAGCTACCTCTACTGCAATGCATGTACTTGATCTAGTGCCAAGCTCCAGATACCTAGGAAAGACTCCACACAAAATATGCACTGGCTCAAAGCCTGATGTCTCATACCTGCACCCTTTTAGCTGCACAGCATATGCAAAGATACTGAAGGAAGATGGTGGGAGCAAGCTGGATGCATGATTAGTCAAGTGCGTACTGATAGGATATTTTGGTCAAGGAGACTACAAACTGCTGAAGCGGCCCACAGAATGGGTGTTCAGATCACAGGACGTGATTTTTGAGGAAGAGTTACCCCACAGGACTATACCAGATGAATGCAATGGCCTAGCGGCGGACTTATTCGAAGTCTTTGACGTTTTGATGGAGGAAACAGCTGGGGAGGCATCAGATCCCAGAAACTCACCAACAACACTGACTGAGGGAGAGATCTCATCACAAAATGACCATCAGCAAGCCCCCCTGGTTGATGGCCCTAACTTGATGCCCAGTGCCAAACTGAGCCACGTTGATTCATGAGACTAGCAGCAAAACTAATGACCAGCCCTGAGCCTAACCCTGGCTACTCTAATAGTACTCCAGAACCCAAAAGCAAGGAGAAGACCTATGCAAGTATATCTGGCACCCTCATCGCACATGCAGCAGATGCAGATGAGAAATGGGTTCTAAAGTCCTACTCAGAAGCAATGCAGTACCCAGATCTATGGAAGGGACCAATGGATGAGGAGATCCGCAGGATGAACAAGCATAAGGTGTAAAGCTTGGTGGAGCGACCAGAGGGTGCCCAGACAATGAAGAACCAATGGATGTTTGCACTGAAGTACAACACCGATGGACAAGTGATCAGCCAAAAAGCAAGACTAGTTGCAAAGGGCTTTTCACAGATCTCCAGAGTAGACTATTTCATGACATATGCATCAGTCATTAAATACAAGTCCCTAAGGATGAACCTGGCAATGGACGCAGTCCTCAACTACAAAATCTGGCAAATCGACTACACAAGTGCATATCTGAATGCATCAATGCAGGTCCCTATTTTGATGGAACAGCCAGAGGGATATGAAGTGAAACCAGAGGTGTACAGTATGGACATCAATGAAGGCAAGCATGTCTGGGTGGCTCACAATGGTGGTAGGAGCGGTGGGAGAGGCAGTGATAATGAGGGAAGCCTGGTGTTACTGCTGGACAAAGCGCTGTATGGCACAATGGATGGAGCATGGAATTGGTGGTGCATACTCAATGACAACATGAAGCAACTGGGATACCAGAGATCAGAGGCAGACCAATTGGTGAGATCACAAGATAGAGGAGGAGAGAAAACCATAACGAGCACATACACTGATGATACATCAGAAATGTCATTATCAAAGGAGGAGGCAGAGCATGCGTGAAAGAAACTGGGCAAGAAGTATGAGATAAAAGACCTTGGTGACATAAAACTTGTGCTGAGAATACGCATCACTCAGGACAGAAGCCAACAACTGATTGTGCTCAACCAGGAGGAGTACCTGAAGAGGACATTGAAAGTGTTTGGAATGACAGAGTGCACACCAAAATACACACCACTACCACTAGGTATCATCCTGAGCAGATTGCAGGCCCCATCAACCAACAAAGAAAAGCAATACATGGCCAACAAGCCATACTAAGAGGTCCTTGGGTCGCTAATGTATGCCCAAGTGAGAACGCGCCCAAACATAGCTTTTGCCATAACCTCACTTAGTTGATTTATGTCAAATCCAGGCAAGGCTTATTGGCTCACCCTCCAATACGTCATGCGATACATCAGAGCAACAATTCATTACAAGCTAAGATACAGCGGCACCGCATTCACCGACTATGTGCCATGGAGATACTCTGACTCTGACTTTGCAGCAGATATTGATACATGCAAGTCTGTGTCTGGAGGCATATACATCTAAGCAGGAGAACTGATGAGCTGGTCATCAAAATTCCAGGATACTGTGTCCACCTCTACCATTGAGGTGGAGTACATTGCGCTAGGAAAGGCAGGGGAACAGATTCAATGGATGTTTGTGGCACTAGCAGGGTGGGACTGGGCATGCCTTATCTGGCAGGGCTGAAAGGCGACAACAATGGTTCAATATTGATCGCCAAGAACAAGAGGAACCACAACTATGTGAAGCACATTGACGTGTGGCATCACTTCATCAGACAATCTGTCAAGGATGGGAAAATATCAATCATGTACATACCAAGCAACAAAAACCTTGCCGACCTGTTCACAAAAGCCTTACCCTGTCCACAACACCAAAAGTTTTGTGTGGCGCTGCAACTGTTCAAGGACTAACACATGTGGCAAGTCCAGGAAAGTGTCAGGAACAAGGAATTGCAACATGCATCTCTAACACGTGATCAACACTGCTGCCGCAGAAGGAAGGAGACTATACAGTTGGAACATATGGATCAGAAGCGGAACCTGGGATAAACCTCAGTTGTTTGTGTTACAACGACTGAGGTATGTCTCGGGTCCACATACTATATCACAATTAGACTGACATTTAGACAGTAGCTGTATTCAACAGGTACATATACAAATATAGAGTCATTTGTGTTACAAAGACTGAGTAGCTGTATTCAACAAGATCTGATCCTAGGAATTGGGGAGAAGTATATTTCACAAGAGAAGAATTAGACCCTAAATTTCAAACTGGGTTGCTAAACCATTACCGACATCATAAGGGTCAAGAGGACCATAATTTGTCTAGTGATACAGATGAATCTGACCATGAAGATCTTGGTCAGAAGGTGGTAAAAACCACAAAAGATAGAACTAACCTGTCAGGGGACAGGTCCTCGGACCGTCCACCCTAGCCTTGCTTAGTCTGTGTTGACGTTGGCACCCACATCTAGCCACCATCTAGACCGCTCTGGCCCTATCCTGCTCCATCCTTGTCTTGGCATTGACACCTGGCAGGTCAGCTGGTCTTTGGACCCACTCTACTTGCCGGCAGGCCTTTATGCCATTGGCTGGCTTACTCATGCTGACTGTTGCTTACTCATTAGTGCTTAGTACATACTGGCCCTATTAGTCAATATACCATAGTCATAGTGTATCCAATGTAATATATAAGTAGGACTGGTGGATGGAACATCCCCAGTCCTAGCAATAGCATTGCTTCTGGGTCTACACATTAGCATAACTGTGAGCTCCTCAGTGACAACTTTGCCTTCTGCTCTTGTCCTCCTGCTCCACTCCTTGTCAGTGGCCTGCCTTCTTGCCTGCCAGTTGCTTGTCACTGTGCTCGCTTGACATTTGCCCCACTTGGTGGTTGGCTTGAATGGTTGATGCGTCTGCTTGACTTTCCACGATAGAGCATCCCCTTACATAACCCTCCATGGATAATAGAAAACAAATCTCCTAGGCCTCTCAACAGGGTGCGGGAGCATTCTGGAGATCTCTAGAGATCCCCAGAGAACTCTGAGGTTCTGAAAAAGAAAGTCCCCTAACACTCAGTGTCTGTCAAGTGACAGTAAACAACTGAGGAGGTCAGTGTGCTAGCATAGCAAACAAGTTACAGAACACGTGATCATGTAGAAGCTGAACCCTATACAGATATAACATGACAGGCACTCTCACAGCCACAAAGCCTGCTACGTACATTGCAAGATTACAAACAACCAATACCATACAATACAAGTAGTCTATACCAAATTGTTATAGAGCAAACTTGGGGAGGCAAAAATTTTGGAGCAATCTTGAACACTCATTACACAGGCATAAACTTAGTTCCTTTAATGACACCCTCAGGTTCCAAGAGCAGGTGTTGTAACATATAATGTTGTGAAATTTTTGAATTGTTGGACACAAAATCACAAGAATTGTGATTGACAGAGGGATTTGATTCAGTGGAGTTTACATATAATTCATGTCCTGCATGGATGTGGAATAAAGAGCACCCAGGATGCTGTAGGAGATGGAGATTCAAAGATTTGCATGGAATAACAGCAGTTTCCTTTGCAAAATGCATTCTTGCATAAGACGCACCAGACAATCTCCACAAAGCATCACTCTACATAGCCTCCCTGAACAACCATGAAAGCTGCAATTTATGCTGATTGGAAACTAAGCACGGCCATGTCTGCTTAGCATCAGAAAGCCATTGTTGCCATGCAGCAGCATGAGGCTAGTTTGAACTAGCAAAGAGTCTGATCTTTGTGAACTGAGTCTGAGCTCTGGTAAGATATGTTGTGTAGATCAAGCAAAGCACAGGCATATTTGAAAGAGGGGCAACAACCCAAATGATGTAAAATAAAGTCACAGAGGGCAGATGCAGAATTTGCATGCACAGGATCTGAAAACGCGTCCTGTTTCATAGCTCAACAGCCTTCATTGGCTGTCAAATCAGCACAGAAACCTTGAAGAGTGTGAGAAGAGACTTGCAGCATGATATTCTCGCTGCTCCTGCAGGCAGAAATGCCATGTGCAGCTGCCAACCAAAGGGCTTTGCAACAAGGAATGGGGGAATGGGACATGAGAAAGGGGGTTAGGGGTTTATCAATAGTTGATGCCACTTTCAATAGAAAGTCTACAAGCAATTTTTGTGAATGGGGAAGATGGTCGAGTCCAAGCAATTTACACAAAAAACAAACTTCAACAACGGGTGTGGTCTCTTGTCTGCAGTGACCAATAACCACTTCCAATATGCAACTCTTCAAAACATGAGGGGTACTGG